>MU273607.1:0-72214 GCA_022160365.1 Vararia minispora EC-137
GCCTAGACCAGGCAGGGAAGCGCGCGATGTCGATCTCGGCGTCGGGGCCATTCCCCAGCGGCCGTTCCTGGACGGAATCAAGAGACTGACGGATGCGCGGCTCGTAGTGTCGATTTGAACTTGGCTGTGTGCGCAATGACGCATATGACGACGGGAGAGGAAGTGAGAATGACCGGTGAGAAGGGTCGGAACGAATGTGGTAGGACTGGGAGGAAAGGGTGTCGGGGGATGAAGTTAAGGACGGGGTGTCGCCGCTAGCAGCAGAGAACGGGCAGGCAGGAAGCGGGGAAGGCGGATATTCGGGATCGGGCCGGAAGGGAGCGAAGTGGCTTGAGCGGGCCCTGGACGATGCTGCGCGAGTAGTCGGTCGGGTCGAGAGCGTCGACAGACGCAGGGGACGGATCTCTTTGTTGTTGATGGGGACACCCTACATACCACTCTACCACTCCAGAGGCATCATTGTGAGGCTGGTGGGCGCGATCGTGCTGTCGGTGGACGGAAGGGAAGGGATCCTGAGGATCTGGAGACCATGGGCCACGCTGGCGTCGGAGGCGGCGAGTCGTAGTCGCCGTGGTCAGGGTATTGCATCTGTCGTAAGCGTCGTGAACGCCGTGACGGGCAGCTGCCGCGCGAAGAAAAGGTTAGGGAAGGCGAAGTATAGGAAAGACCCGGAAGACTAGGAGATGTCCGTCTAGGGAGAGACAAAGCAGACCTAACACGCATCGTAGGCGCTGAGAACAACAGTCACTGTCCCCGGGCCATCGCCTGCGGTGCCTCTCGTCTTGAACACCTCCCGGTGCCATCCTGAACCCCTTCGCACCGTGTACAGACCGTGTATCGTGTTTGCGGTAAGTTCGATAAGATATCTACGTCGTCTTTTCTCTGATGAGAGCTAGTTCCTCGGGTGAGCCAGCATCTGCAGAACTTAACTCGCGCAGTTCTCCTCCTGTACACCCGTATAAGCTGTCAACATGCCCGGGCAGACCCGCACGCTTTCTATTTTAATGCTTCCTCTAGATATTCTGGAGCGTGTCTTTGACAAGCTGGAATTCCGGACAGATCTGTTGTCTTTTGCGCTTACCTGCTCAACCCTGCGGAGCATTATAATCCCAGCACACTTAGATCGCTTCCGCATCGTTGTAGCCAGCATTCACGATGCCGAGTTTTTCGTCAACGCCACTCTAGATCCGGAGTTTGCGTTGCGTATCCGCGATCTGACTCTCGTCAATGAGTCAAACCCGTCGTCGCTGGAGCGTCGGTACGAGCGAAGCGACAGCAAAGCCTCCTCGAATTCTGGAAAACATGTCAATGGTCGCGAAATCTTACTTGCTGTCAAAGCTATGAAGAGGCTTCGCCGTCTGTGCCTTATCACTGGTATCTCTCGTCCACGTGTTCCACCCATAAGCGGGGAGGAACTCTTGGCTACGTGCAGTGAGCTGCCTCTATTGGACCAAGTCCACATGGACTGGGGGGGGCGTGTACCATCTACAGTGAGTCGTTGCACGCTGTCCCGCAATCAGTTGTGCCCAGATCGCCATAGGATTGGTATCTAAAGACGAGCAACATGCGCACATTGAATGTATCATTCGTTTTCCCCCCCGGCGCCGCCGCATGGTCGTCGTTCTGCGGATGCCTCCTACGATCACCTCTGTTGGAAGTAAGTCTGCACGACTCTAAATGCTCTGTTCTGCTCATATCGTGTTTTTATGCAGGAACTCACGCTTCCTACGTTTGTTTGGCCACACGATGCCTGGGATCTGACGGCTTGCCAGTCTTTGCCACATCTGTCCGCGTTACGCCGCTTCACCGTGCGCCGCATAGTTGGGACTGGCATAACACTACGTGTACTCGAATTCTTGGAGGATCACCCGGGTATTGAAGACCTTCGTTGGGAAGCAAGAGGCTTCTCCGGGTCAATCTCAGTGCATTTCGCTTCATCCAGACTCACACTCCCGAACTTGAAGCGGCTCCGGGACACCACCGCCCCCCCTGCTTTCCTGCAATTCTTCTTATCATCAAAGGCACGCTTCTCCCTGCGGCTCGAGGCCCTCGAGCTCGGCTTGAATGGAACCTTTCCCCTCTCACTCCTCAAAGCCGTCCACCCGGATTCGCTCCGTGTCCTCCGGCTGTCATGCCTCGATAGCTACCACACGCTCCGGAAGCTCTCCAAGATGTTCCCTCACGTCGAGGCGCTTACGCTACCTACTCAGGGCGCCATGAGCTGCATGACGCCGAGCTTCACAAAGCGCGTGATCCGGACGGCCTTCGCGAAGCTCATCGGCGCGAGCCAGCACTCCCTACGCTATCCGTCCGTACAGGACGTGTGCGCGCTCTTCCCGCATCTGCGCCGCTTCCGCGGCATGGGTTTTGACAGTGCCGTCACACGCCACGGCCTGACCACGAAGGACGATGGCGACATCTACTTTTCGACCTATAAGTTGACCAAGGCCTGCCGGAACGACGCGAGGAGGGCCCTTGTGAGCTTACATAGGAGGTTCCCCCAGCTCGAGGCAGTTGACGGCTGGGTCATCCGCGACGGCGACCCCGTCATCTTCGCTGACACTGCCCGCACAAGCAACAGCTGGCGGAGGTTCGCGGGCGTGCGGTTTAAGGTCACGCTGAAGAAAGACACCATCAGCGCTGCCTATGCAGTGGACCCGTACGGCAATATATGCTGACGGTTTATTATCAGGTACACTGTCATCAGTATATGGTACGCTCGTACTGACCACGGCCATTCTTAGGACAGGCGAAGTGCTGCGCCATCGAACCTGGCAGATAATCGCCCAACAGTACAACAGACAACCTACGCCATATGATTCCTACGCGCAGTAGCCAGTGATGCTGAAGACATGCAAAAAAGTAAACAAAGAGACGTTGGATCGGGGCACTGACTATCGACGGCCTTAAGCCGTCCAGGCGAGAGCACGTACGTAAATGAGGTACTAGAGACCGGTAACAAGAGAAAACCAACCCAGTGTGTAAGTATGTGTATGTGCGAGAGGCAATGGTGGCGCAGTAGTGACCCGGTAAGATTGAGTGAGCCTTGAGCTCGAACAGTAAACAGCAGCGTGGAGGCGAGAAAGTGAGAATGTTGTGCGGATGCGTGAGTCAGACGGACGCGGCCTTGAGCCGCTTGCTGGATGCGACGTGTGCGAGATGGTGAGAGCGTTCTACGGATGCAGTGGGAAGAAGAAGAGAGAATAAGATAAACGAAACACGAGAGCATGGTGGGATGGTGGGTTAGTAGACAAGGACGACCTGGGCGGTGGGGGGGATCGGGTCGGCGTGGGATAGTAGCGTAGCGTACAGACAGAAAACGCAAAAAGAGAAGAAAGACAGAACAAAAACCCGGATGTTGGAATCCGGTGTCGCAGCATTCAGCTTGAAAGATTTCGTCGATTTGAGAGGCAGTCGGCATAGACGGATTTCATGAGGGGGACCCTGATTTCAACGAAAAGTTGGCCATAAAGCATACACGTCTTCTCCCCTCCCGCTCAGCTATCATGCCTCTTCGTCACCTTCCTCGTTGGCAACCGCTTCATCTGCCGCTGGCCGGGCGGCGGCACACCACCGGAGCCCATCGAGAAACCACCAGTAGAGGCGGCACCGAACGGCGACGCGGGTGGGTTCCCGCTTCCCGCCGAGAACGAGAACGCGCCGGGGTTACCCGTCGCTGGGCTCGCGGGCTGGCTGCCCGTGCCGCCGAACGCGAACGACGACGGCTGGCTCGGCTGGGCCCCCGCGCTCGGCGGCCCTGCGCCGAAAGTGAATCCGCCGCCAGCGGGCGAGCCAAACGCGGGGCTCGCGGGCGCGGACGTGCCGAAGCCACCGGTGGCGGGCGGAACGGGTAGCGACTGGCCGAACGCGAACGGTGAGCTGCCCGGCGTCGACGTGGCTTGGCCGAAGGACGCGGGCGCGGCAGCGGCGGCGGCGGGCTGGCTGAACGCGAAACCGGAGGACGAGGGCCGTGAGTCGGCCTTCCCGAAGCCGAACGTAGTCGCACCCTGCTCCGCCGGCTTCGCACCGAACGCGAACGCGCCCCCACCCGCTTCGGCCGACTTGGGTGCGCCGAACGTGAACCCGGCGGTCTCTACGGGCTTGCTTGCGCCGAAGGCGAAGCCGCTCGACGTGTTCTCGGCAGGCTTGGATGCGCCGAAGCTGAAGCCACCGCTCGAACCCTCGGCAGGCTTGCTTGGGGCGAACGTGAACGGCGACGTCGGTGCAGCCTCAGCCGGCTTCGCGGCGTTGAACGCGAACGCGTTCGTGGGCGCGTCGGTGGGCTTGCTCGCGGGTGCACCAAACGTGAACCCTCCCGCGCCGCCGGCTGGCTTCGCACCGAAACTGAATCCCGCGCTCTCAGCAGGCTTCTGTGCGCCGAACGTGAAGCCAGACGACGTGTTCTCCGTGGTCTTGGCCGCGCCGAACATGAAACCACCGCCCGTACCGGACGACGCGTGGTTTCCATTCGCAAAGGTAGTCGATCCGTTGGTGTTGCCGAAACCAAAACTCGGAACCTGCAACTGCAGCTTCGGTTGCGGCTCGCGCGTCGGGCTCTCATCCATCTTCATGCCGTCGTCCGCGCGCGGCGGCGTTGCGGGCCGCGCAGGTGCCGCATTACCGAAAGTGAAACCCTTGTTCTCCGTTGCCGGCGTCGGCGCGGCACCGAACGAGAAGCCGCTGGTCGTAGGAGCTGAGGCAGACGGCGTCGCGCCGAACGTGAAACCGGGCTTCTTCTCGGCGGCGGGAGGCGTAGCGGGCGCAGCACCGAAGGAGAAGGGACTCGGCGTGGAGGGCTTGGGCTGCTCTTTCTCTGCGGCAGGAGCGGTCGGCGCAGGCTGTCCGAAAGTGAAGCCGCTGAACGCCGGTTTTGGTGCCTCAGGAGCAGGCGCAGAGGTCGCAGCAGGGGTTGTGGTAGCCGTGGGCTCAGGCGCAGACGTGGCAGGCGGTGCACCAAACGTGAATGTACGCTTCGATGCCTCTGTCGACGCGGAAGTCGGCGCGGGAGCCGGCAAGCCGAATCCGGTGAACGTCCCGCCAAAGAGGGACTTCGGTGGTTCTGGAACAGCTTCCTTCTTCTCCTCAGGCTTGGGCTCAGCGGGTTTAGGGGCCAAGCCGAACGGTAGGGCCGAGGGCGCGGTAGATGCCGGCTGGGTCGAGGGCGGAGCGAAGGAGAATGCCAGGGGAGGTGTCAAAGTCGAGGGCTTCGGAGCTTCGACAGGTGCAGGTGCAGGCACAGGCGCAGACGGTGAAGGGATAGGGGCGGGAATTGTGACTGCCTCGGGTGAAAATGTGGGCTTTGGGACGAAGAAGTTGGGCACACTGGCGGGAACTTCAGCCGGCCTTTCGGTCGCCTTCGTCTCGGCAACTGGCGCAGACGCGAAAGGACTCGACGCGGCTTGCGCTGGCGCCGGGGTGGAGACGGGCGCGGGTGCAGAAACTGGTGCAAGTGACGTAGGCGGCGCGGGTGCTGAAACGGTGATGGCCGGCGCAGGTGTGACGGAGGGCGTCAGCGAAAATGGCAGTGCAGTCACGGGGCCATCCGTCTTGGATGTCGCGATCGGCGGTGCTGATGGCACGGCCTGCGGTGCAGCAGTCGTGGGAGGCTACATACGCAAGTTAGGAAAGAAGCTCGGTAAGGCAGCAAGGGTACGCACGGCGAATGTGAAGCCGGCAGGGGCCTCGTACTTCGGCCCGACGGGTTCGGCAGCTTTCTCCTCTTCGATATCCTCGAGGCCAGCTGATGGCGTCTCCACTGACTCTTCTTCGTCGTCATCTATTGCAGAGAACCTGCCGCGCTTCCGGCGCATGGGACCCACGGTCCGACCTGCGCCTAGGCTCTGGCCTCGACTGGCGCGAAGTGTGCTGGGCAGACGGCCACCCGATGCAGTGCCGAGAGACGCTATGGGCGAGGGCTCGTTTAGCGATGCAGATGTCTTGCGTGAGAGGACGGGAGCCGAGGTTGGCGCCGCGGGAATCTTGCTGATGCGCTTAGGCGGAGGCACGTACTCGTCCATGGTGAAAGTCGCCCCGCCATCCTCGCCGCGCTTCTCGCGCTCCTCTTCCTCCTCCTTACGTCGGCGCGCGAGCAACTTTTTCATCGAGCTCGCGCCAGCGTACGGCTTGGCGTTCGTGCTGCGCTCGACGCGTTCTGGAGTCGTCTTGGGGACGACCTCCTCGATTGCAGGGATACGATTGGTCATGCCGAGGCGCGGCTTGCGTGCCTTGTCGTTCTGGAGGAAGATCATGTGCTTGGCCTTCTCACGCGACTGGAACATGGGCTCGACAAGGGGCACATCGGGGGACAGGGCGGAGCGGAGGCGCGTCGGGACGAGCGGGGTACGGTAGATCTCGAGGTGGTTGAAGGCGATCTCGGCATCGTTGACCGGCCGAAGCTTGGTGCCATCAGGAGCGGTGGGCAACACGAGCATGCTGTGGGCACGGGGGATGGACGCCTAGCGAGGGAAAGAGACAGGGGAGTCGAATCAGGAAACCGCGCGCTAATAAAACAAAACAAAATAAAATAAACTCACCGATCGCTGCTTTGCCAGCGCACCAAGGGTCGTGCTGGAGGAAGACGAGTCACTGATGCGGCGAGGCTCACGCGGGGGAGGTTTGACGAAGACAGGGTTGGACATAAGGGCGGTGAGAGGAGGTGGCTCAGAGGGGTCGCGCTCGCGGCGTACGGGCTGAGGACCGAAGTCCAAGCCAGAGCGAGCAGGGGTGAGAGTAGAGCGGATACGAAGAGGACGGGGCGAGATATCCATCGACTGGTCCCGGCTGAGAGGAAGAGGGACCGCGGTGGGGTCGCGGCGGGTGGGTGGAGCGGTGTAGCGAGCGGGGGGATCGATGGACATAGTACGCTCGATGGGCAAAGCGGAGTGACGAGCAGGAAGTGGATAAGAAGGAACGTAAGGCGCGGAGAGCATGTACGAGGGTGGGTCGAGGTAGCCAGACGAGACGGAACTGGCGGGTGCGCTCAGGGGCGCACCGAAGGCAGAGGGCGGGGCGACTGGGTCGGATAGGCGGAGAGGGCCTTCCCTGCGAAGACGCTTCGTCCTTGGTTGACGAGCGTCGTCCATGAGCTGGTCGTTATCGGCGGGATCGGGGCGAGCGGTTCGCCTGCGCTTGCCGGACAGGTCCTGGTCGTCGTCGTAGTCATCGTGGACGTGAACGGGCTGAGGATCTGATTTTTGGAACCATCCGAAGAGACGGGAGAAGATGTTCGGAGCGGCGGTGGGCTGTCTACTGCGTTGCAGCGGAGCCCTCCGGCGCGAGGAGACGCGCGGAGACGCCATGGCCGTCGCAGACAGACAGGCAGACAGCAGACACGCGGCGTCGACGGGGCAGAAGAACGACACAGGCGGCCTCGCCGGCCCACCCACGCGACGTCCCGATCATTTCCCACGCTCGTCAGATCAGTCCTCGGCTTTCCCCGCTCCATCTCCGCTCTCCGGCGTCGGTCCGATGCCGCCGGCACTTCCTTGCCGCCAGCTGTCGTCATGCTCGCTGCTCCCCGCTCCCTCTGGAGAGCGCGTCTTCTGGCCCAGCGCGGTCCCAGACACATCTCTCAGACGGCACAACCTCTTCAGCAGGCTGGATCCGACGTGAGTCCACCACAGTTCTCCGCAGACAGCCAGCACGCGACCATCTGTCCAACTTGCTCGCTTGCAGACCCGTCAGGCATGGCTCTTCCTCGGCTCAGTGTTTCCTGCCCGGTTCGCATCGTGGGAGTCAGTATGCCACCACGTCTTGATTTTTGCAAATCTTAAAACCATTTCAGTCTGCGTTACCTCCTCGGGCAGTTTGGCCAGGAGCAGGTTCTCAGCCACACTCGCAAAGTCCTCTCCGACTTCCACGCCCATGATTTCCAACTCGTCTCTCTCGACCCTCACATGAAGGATGGAGCCGTGTTTGTAAGGTTCAAGTACGCGCCTGGCTCCCCGGAGGAAGACGTCCTCTCCGAGATTGAGTCCGCGGTACGCGCACACTTTGACAAACACAATGGCGTACCGGCCAGCCCGTTTTGCACCGGCTCTGCGTGGGTCGCGAGAGGAAAACCTTGGAGAGAGGTACGTCTCCACGGTCTTGTACAGAGTGTGTGAGAGTAATCACGAACCAGGATTTGAACCGATTTCCTTATCCCATTCTGCATGTTGTCTTCGACGGCCCTGACCTTTCAGAAGAGGCCATATACGATGCTTTCCGCGTACGCTATCCGCTCATATAGTCCCTCATTCATCCCAAATATGCCTTCAGCCTTTTGGCCGAATCCGCGA
This sequence comes from Vararia minispora EC-137, assembly GCA_022160365.1. NCBI lineage: Eukaryota > Fungi > Basidiomycota > Agaricomycetes > Russulales > Lachnocladiaceae > Vararia > Vararia minispora. Next base: position 8,280 of record MU273607.1, read on the forward strand.
CATCACGCCCCCAGGTCCTATCCCCAACACGCCCTACCGTGGCGTGATTATGTCCTACAAGAAGTTTACCTCCGCCATCGCCGCGAGAAATGTCAATCATGGCCTGCTCATCAACTCGACACGAATTCGCACTTCCTATGCGGTCCCCGTTAACGCACATGTGATTCGAGACTGGATCACCAACCATCCTCGTCTATCTATACCAATGCTCATTTTCATCTTCGGCACTATCACGTACACGGTAAGTCTAGACTGCGGTACATGCGCATTCAGCTAACGCCGGCGCAGATATTCGATCCGATACGTACCTTCATGGTTGAGGCAAAGATGAGCGACTGGTTGGATTACCGAGGTATGAACTATCCCCTTATTCAGTGAGACGGCTCTCACCGCCCACGCGTGCAGAGTTTACCGTCTACAAGTGGTTGCGTCGGAATGCGCTTGATCGACTTTCGTTCCTCTCTTCTCCTCACGCGGAAGAGAACCTGTATTCTTCGTGGCAGCAGCGTCAAGACGCAGTGGAAGCTCTGGAGAACTACCTCGCCGATGCACCCAGTATGTGCATCGCACATTATCCTAACACACCCTCTGATTGTCGTAGACAGCGTGTCATTCGTGCACGGACCTCAAGGCAGCGGCAAGACGCGCTTGATCAACGAGCTTCTTTCCGACAAGAAGCGGTACGCAGCTCTCCGTAGCTATACACCTTTCGCTCACGACGCCTCACAGTCCAACTCTCATCATCGATTGCTCCGAGCTCGCTCACGCACGCTCCGACTCACACCTACTGGGCACTCTCGCGCGCCAGCTCGGCTACTGGCCCGCGTTCCCCTTCCTCAACAACCTAAACAACGTCATCGATATGGCGACGAAGGGCCTCATAGGTCAACCTGCAGGCCTCAGCGCATCCGCGCCAGAACAGGTCAAGGGGATGCTCGACGTCGTGCTCAGCGCGTTGCAGAATCTCGCGAGCAGACGCAGCCGGTCGTCCAAGGCGGAGAAAACTACTCAGGTGGTCCAGCATGAGGAACAGCCGGAGGGTCAGGTGCCGTCCCCGCCGCCAAAAGAGCTGAAGAAGGACGACGAGAAAGGCTGGTTTAGCTCCGTGCGCGATCGACTGCCTGGCTTGCCTCAGTTTGGCAGTGCTAGAGCAGACGAACAGACGATGACTAAAGAGCCCTCAGAGAAAGGCGTTGACCTACCTCCGTCGTCCCAGCCTGCGAATGGCAGGACATGCGGGAAAGTGCCCGCGGAGGTCGCGGCCCTGCCGGTTGTCATAATCCGCAACTTCGCCGCTCCGGGCAGTAAGGACGAACTCATGGATGTATTCGCGCGCTGGGTGGCCGTCGTCGCAGAGAACAAGCTCGCGCATGTCATTGTCGTGAGCGACAACCGGGAGAACTCTAAATCGCTCGCCAAGGGTGCATCTCTCTCCATGCGCTCTCGCCCTCGAGCGGAGGAGCTAATGCGCGTCTGATAGCGCTGCCGTCCAGGCCGCTGAATATGATTCCTCTATACGACGCCGACGCGGCGACGGCATTGCAGTTTGTGAAGCAAAGGCTGCGCGAGGCCGGCATCCCCGCGGAGTTCACGGCCGAGCAGACAGCATACGTCGAACGCCTCGGCGGGCGCGCGAGCGACCTCGCGAGCGTACGTCTCCCATCCACCCATCTCCCACGCCCGCGGCACCCTAATGCACGCTCCCCACAGCTCGTCCACAAGGTGCGCTCCGGGCAGCGCGTCGAGGAGGCGGTCGAGGATATCGTAAGCCGCGGCGCGAGCGAGCTGCGCAAGAGCGCGTTCGGTGATGACGTGGAGGACGCGAAGAGTCTGAAGTGGAGCCGTGAGCAGGCGTGGACGGTGCTCAAAGCTCTCGCGGTGGCGGACGAGGTGCCGTACCACGACGTGCTTGTCAACCCGCCGTTCAGGGGCGACGAGGGCGCACTGCGTCAGATGGAGCGCGCGGAGCTCGTCTCGATCAGTATGCGCGACGGCCTGCCGTCTGTCATACGGCCGGGCAAGCCCGTGTACCGATACGTGTTCGAGCGACTTGTCAACGGTAAAAAGTCGCGCGTCTTGTTCGTGCGCCGTGCTCATCGCTCGCAGATCCCATTTTCCGCGCAACACAGGATATGGCGTACAACACGAAGCTCATCGAGGCTGCGAGCGCGACGATCCGGAATAGCGAAGACGAGCTCGCGCGCTTGTGCGCTATCAGCATCGACAACACCGGCCGTTGGTTCGGCGCGGAAAGCGCAACAGCCCAGCGCGCACGGTACGTGTTGCAGAAGCTGCGCGAGGCACAGCAGACTCTGGAAAGGCTGGAAAAGGAGAACGTCGACCTGAAAAAGGTACTGAAAAGCGGATCGTAAAGGGGGTGCCCATGAGAAGAGGACAGGGTTGACTTTGTTTTTGTGTGGACCTATACCTTAACGTGTGTATAATATCTGGGAGAAATATTCATACCGCTCAGCAGGATCGAGATGTTTTTCAAGAATAGAAGATCTGCTTGTGAGATCAGACTCGTGGTTGACTGTGGTACTCCCGAAGAACGTGTCGCAACACTCATGGGCCTGTTGTCCTTGTTCCGCCCAATCATCCCTCACGTAAAGTATCTTGGAGATACGGATGAAAAGGATGAGGAGAGCGTTCGGCCTATAGATGAAGCCGTGGTGCGTATCTTCGTAACTGACCTTTTCTTTAGTTCTGGACCTCACCATAAGCGGCAAGGGACACGACAACACCATGTGTCTGCACTGACGGTCATTCAGTCATGGATCATAGGGCAGGCGAGTATATAAGATAGGTTGGATGTGCTCCCAGGATATGCCTCGACGAATGGCGCTTCGATGCGTCAAAGCGCGATAGGCGCAATGCCTACGACGCTGTCATCTTGGAACTCTGCACAAAGACCTTGCCCAGTTCCTTATAGTACAACAGCCGGGTCCGATGAGACTAAAATACAGGGTAAATGCAGTACAGGCCAATAAGTACACAGAAAGCAAAGAGGACGAAACCCTAAAAGTGCATGCGCACAGCGTTGGGCATCCGCGACTCGGTTGGGCAATACGGACATTTCACACGTCTAATTATGAGTTGGAGTGAGCAACACGGTAAGAGACCTCAAAATTACGCACCCGCCGGCCTTGCCGAGCTTCTGCAGACTGTCCTTGGAGATGACGTGTCCGCAGGACATCATCATGGGCGGGTTCTGCTCCGTTGTCTGGTCCTTCGAAACCGGACAAGCAAAGACGGAATGGTAGCGGTTCTCTGGGGGTAAGGGGACCTCGATCTGAAGGACAGTCAGCAGCTTGAATAAGATCTAGATTACGCTGAACCACGTACCGGAAGCTCGTCAGTCTGGCTCCATTCACTCTTCCGAGAGCGCATGATGCTAAGGCCCTTCTCTATGCGTGCGAGCGCACCACCGCCCCCAATATCGCCGACGACACGGAGCGGAACCTGCTTGCTCATGCCGAGACTTGCACTGAACTCGGTCGCGAACATGGGCTCGAGCGTCGTATGGATAGAATCGCTCGCAAGCTCGCTGTAGGGTGAGTTCTTCAGACGCTCGATAGGCATGTACAGCAAGCACGCCATGAGTCGCTGGATCTCGGTCTCTTGCGTTCCGTAGAACTGGTGGAAATGTGTTCGTGCGTAAGAGGTGGCATGTGCAATGGCCGAAAAGTCCGCAGAAAGCAAAAGTCGGAGGTATTCGGAGCGGTGGAGATAGAACTCAAGAGGTGATGATCGGGAAACGAGGAAGTCTCGGTGCGCCTTGGCCCATCTGTGCTACGTTGTGAGAGGACGGCAAGCCGTCGGCTGGACGTCCACTTACGCTAGGGCGGGCCCGATGTCGCAGCTGCGAAGCGAGCAAAGAATGCGATTCAGTTCAACGAACTGCGACTGTAGCTCGCTGGATATGTCGACATTAAATTCCTACAGGCAAGTTATCGGAAACAGTCTATGCGGAGCGCTAGATGAATATACTTCAATAAACGTCTGCGCCGTGGCAAATCGGCCAGTCCTGAGGAAATGAATGGCAATGACATGCTCCAGCGCATCGTTCGCCTCCTCCGAAGCAAAGAGCGGTTGATATGTAGGCAGGGAATTCACAAATAGCTGCCCAACGTCTGCGTTAGACGAGGTCGCATGAGGATGACATGCCACGCACCTTATCCAGAGCCTTCCCGTACCTAGACAGTGTCCCATATATTTCTTGCTGTCTTGCGTCGATGTCCTTCTTCCGGCCTTCTACAAGCTTGGGCAGAGCCTTGAGTTCAGCGTCGGAGAGAGTCCCGGCTTGCAACCGCGTCTTATAATCACGCAACGTGTCAAGAAGGGCATCCAGTGAGGCTTCTATCGGTTTTGACTTAACAGCCGCGGCGGGGGAAAACGAGGTAAGCTTGTCAAGCTTGTCAAGCTCTTTCAAAGCGCTGTCCATGGTGTCGTACGACAGTAAAGGACTTTAAGGAGACTTGGTCATTGGGGTGAGTGGCCGGAGAGCACCGGCCCGCCCTGCAACGCCTTCCGCTTGGATTTCAAAATTCAAACTTGATTTGGACCTGTGTTACCCGTCGAGAGGCGTCACACGTTATTCCCAGTCGCTTCCCTATCGTTACCTCTTGCAAGATCTGTATCTTCGCCATGGTTCGCTTTTTAACTGGAGATGAGCTGGGAAGCGTAAAATCTGTTCGATACGACAGCTCGGATCGCTCTGTGCACGTTGACACGCTCCGAGATGGCGGCGACAACAAGCAAAGAGCTATTCAGCACCTCGCCGTGCGCAGCATACATGGTAGTAACGAGACGAAGACGCTGGTGAGTTGTATATCACGCTGTCTCTGCAATGCTTGAGCGTACTCGATAAGCAAGGTGGCTACTGTACATGCGGATGGGTCTGCCGGTTTATATAACCTTGCCGAAAACACGCTGAACATCCTTCATGAGTGGAATGAACCCCGCCTAAAGGAACGACAGAAGTACGTTGGATTGCACGTTGGGGGCATGTACGTCACGTTCACATCCTTCAGGCTGCAAGCTTCTTAGGTCTTTCTAGCGGCGTATTCTCTTGCACGTCGAATGGAGCTCTGCGCCTTATGCAAACGGAAGGTACCGATGAACCATCTTCTCAAACTGGTGTCCTTCCCATGCGCTTAACGTCTTGGAGTCTGTCATCGGATGAGAAGACCTTTGCATATGCAGGAGAAGAGGTCGAGCTTTCTGTCTGGGATGTTGAGAAGGCGTTATCTCAGGTGCAGCGGCCTTCTGCCCCAACCGCGAAGAAACGCAAGAGAGGGGACGATTTGTTTCCAGGCGAGATGTGGAGAGCGAAGAATGTGAGTAGGGCCATGCTGCTGTGGTATCGTTAGTCCTCAAGGCTTTGCAGCTACCTAACGACTTCTTGGGCCTGCGCCAACCGGTACGGAATACCTGCCTCTCGTATCTTCCACCACCCACGCAACACTCACTTGTCGTCGGGACGTATGCGGGGGATGTGAGGAAATATGATACGCGTGCACAGAGACGGCCAGTGGCGAGCTGGGAGAAAATCGGCAAGATTAGTGGGATAACAACGCTCACACCAGGGCAACATGAGCAGTGCGTCATTGCGGTTTCCGGCTCCTTCGTCAGAGGTGTATCAATTAGCATCACAGCGAGTTGTTCGTAGCCGATGGTGGCTGTAACCTTTTCTGCGTGGACGCTCGTAACGGCAAGATCGTCTACGGCTATCAGGGCATCGCTGGGTCAATAAATGCAGCTTCTTCATCTCCTGGAATCCTTGTTTCTGCATCTCGCGACCGCTACGTGCGCGTGCACAGCTGCTCCCCTCTAGCTGAGCCTGGGAAGCTGCGACACGAAAAGGGGAAAATCATAGAGAAAACGTATTTTCAAAGCATTCCGACCGCTGTAGTATGGGACCAAGATGTGGCAGGGCCGACAGAGAGCACCGACGGGGGAATTGACGTCGCTGAGGGAAGCAATGATGACGGCGACGATGTATGGGCCGGCATGCAGGAGGTGGATGACGATGAGTATGGCCACGAAGCAGGGAAGCGGCGAAAAAGCGGAAAAAAGGCATCTCTTGAGACTGCGTAGAAAGTATTGTATTATTGCTACTGTAATTCAAAAAGCGTACACATATTGAAGATGATAATCGGTAAGCCACTGCAATAAGCGCATTCTATTCAAAGCCCGCCGATCTTGCTCTTCCAAGTGTGGGCTTTCTCGAAGCCGTTCATGGCCATGCGGTCTAAAGATTCGTCAGCAGCAATGGACGACGCATCGTTGAGATAAACGTACAATCCAGGAACGTCTTCTGAATCTCTTCGCGCGAGGTCATGACGAATGGGCCATACTGGAAGACCTCTTGATCAAGAGGTTCGGCGGCAATCTGAGCAGGAGGTGTGAGCTCTTTTCAAATAGATGACCGGAAGACATACCAGAACGAGCTCCGCGCCGTCCTCGAGTGCGGCCACCGCAACACCATTCTGTTGTTCATCCGTGGATAGGACAAGGGTGTTGAACGCATCGTGCTTGTCTTGAGACTCGCCGATAGTAATTTTACCCTTTAGGGCTATAAGCTGGCGTCAGCGAGATAGCTTGTTATGTCGATGAGATGTTGCCCACTGTATATAAAGGACGTCCAGTTTGGCGCTACCGAATAGAGATTTAAATCTTGCGCTTCGACGCGGAACGGGGACACTTACGAAGGCTCTGGAAGACAGAGCCGGCCTTGGGGAAGATGATGTGGAAGTACCAACAGCCACCAAGTGGGCGGACGGGCGATTCAACACCATGGCTCTTGCCGCTGATAACGCGAATCTGAGGACCATCGGCGCCCTCTGGGCTCGCTGTTGGGATCCTACATGCGCGTCAGACATAGCCCATGACCGGAGAGGATGTCCCAGTTTACTTGTCGGGGTCAAGTTCTTGGTACGAGGGTTCCTGTGGCAACGAGACTAAGGAGTGCAACAGCGGCAAAGCGCAATTCACTTACAACCATTTTGTACTGTAAGTGTCGATCAGAAATCGTCGGTCTTTAGAGAGGATCAAGGACGTGCCTGCTTCGGAAGGTCGACCCAAAGCTGAAGACCAGTGGGGTTAGGTTTTCCTGGCTCGTGAACGGGCATCTCGGCGTGGATAACTGAGAAGCATTAGAGAACAAATAGTGCCGTCCGAACGCATTTTGCTCACTACCACGACCCTAGTACACCAGTGAATATCAACGTTTTACCATCCCCATACATGCACATCACTCACCGCACACATCCACTGTACACCACCAGCATGAATGGTGCCTGCATGACCGGCAGAGTCTTCGTGCTTCGATGAGCTATCACCGGAGTTGGCATGTGCACATATAAAATGCCTAAATCGCTCACCCTTCGAGCATGTAAGTGATTGTCGCCTGACCGCGATGTGGATGATCCGGGAAGCCCTTTCGCACGTCGATATCAGCTAGACACGCTCTCAGACCAGATGAAAATAGACCCACCGCTCCAGGAGCGATATTGAAATGGTCAAGCATAAGGAAGGGGGTCAAGTTCCTGAGCGACATGCTTCCGATGGATCGTCGAACGCGAGCACCATCGCCCTACGTGAGTACGCGTGAACGCGGAGGTCTACAGAGGAGCAGACGGAGATCGCACCTCGGCTTGCTCAATCGCGAGCACCTTCTTAATTACGGAACGTGAAGCGGATCGCACACTCATGTTCTCGATGTCTTCCGGGACGAAAACGTTGTGTTTGGTGTACTCTGCGGAAAGCGGAATCTGCACTTGCTCTCGAGCGGCTGGAGACACAGAGTCAAAGAAAGAGGCAGAGAGGAGCGAGTTGAGCGGTTTGTACCACAGATAGGCAAAGACGAAGATGAAACTAGAGAGAAGGGCAAGAGCGGCCTTGTGCATGGATCACGGTTGGCCAAAGTCCGCGCTTCTTATACCTTTCTACCCGGAACCAACTGAGACTTGCTCAATTGAACTCGACGTCGGACTAAGCAGCGAGTGAGCCACTGTACGTGTTAAACCAGGGCGATTACTCGATGGTCTCGACTCTTTGCTCCTCTTACGCCCTCAGTTCCGTAATGAATAACCGCCGCGGTTGGGAAAGTACTGCCAGATTGCATATCCTTTGCTTGCGACAGTGAGAATGAACGTCTCGATATGCGAGCCTCCATGGTCATCGCATCATCCGATCTGAGTCATGCCTATGCTTACAGTATCCGATCACTACAGTTTTCCGTTCTCGCCCTCGGCCTAACGGGCCGCATCCGGCTATTACGACAACTTGTTGGCATAATCGATCATTACCCAGAGTACAGCAACACCCTTTACAGGCCATCCCAGACCCTTCCCCAAAACGTAGGTGGTCCCTTCGCTTTCTCCTCTTCGATAAACCTTTCCTCCTCTTCGTCTATCTCTCTCTTACCCGAGATAAGATCGACGCTCTCTGATGGAATAGTCTTCGTGCGGTAGAAGACCTTGTATCCGATCCAGAAGACAAAGAATACAGGGATCGCGATATAGGACGTGACGAAGTTGGCTCTGTTGAACGGAAGGAACGTGTCGAAGCCTACGCGAGCGCAGGAGGTCAGCCATGTGTTCTCTAAGGAGTGCTTGGCATTTCGCACCTTTGAAGAATGTGATGATCCCCGTGCAGATGAGAGCAATCCAGGATCCCCAAGGCTGGAATGGCGCCTTATACGGCAGATCGTCGCGAGACAGACCCTGGACCTTAAGGGCTCTCATGAAACATCTAAACGACACGCCGGGGGTCAAAAGAATTCGCAGGGCGGGGAAGAGGCGTACATATGAGAGTAACAGATGCACATCCACGTGATTGCGCCGAAAGTCGACACAAGGTTGACAAACCAGCCGAAGACTAGAGAAGAGAGCCATCAACAAACGTTTCTGAAGTAAGACGAAGGAACTGGCCTCTAGCCGACGACGAAGTGATGTTCAGAAACACCAAGCAGCAGAAGAGGGTACACAGGATGAGTGCAGGCCATGGTACTCCCATGCGATTCACGCGACCAAAGATGGCAGGTGCTTTATTTTCGGCAGCAAGCGCGTACAGCGTCCGCGAGGCGATGTACAGGTCACTGTTGGCAGCGCTGAGCACGAAAATGAGGATACAGGCATTGATAATGTGATTCAGAACTCTGATGCCGACGAGCGTGGTAGCTAACACAGAATGAGAAAGACGTCAAAAGAACAAGAAACTTCGTGGCGAAAGCTTACCGACGACGAACGGAGAAGCCGCGGCGCCGACCTTCGAGCTATTGGCGATGAAAAGGTTCTGGGTACCATTTTAGAAAAGCGCCGACCGAGCCTTAGCGGACACTCACGTCTGCCGTACGGGGCACGGTGAGGCCGATGACGAACACTCCACCAATATAGAATACAACGATACGCAGAAAAGTCCTGCAGACACAAACGTTAGTTTACAGACAGCTCTGCGACAACGAGTGCAAACCTGCGAATAGCGATTGGGATGTTTCTACGCGGGTTTTGCGCCTCGCCGACTGTGACACCCACCAGCTCGGTTCCAATATAAGCAAATAATGCTGCGCGAGCAAACAGTCAGACACAAAACAGCATCGCAGGAGAAAATGGCATGCCATTGGTCATGACGGCCCAGAAACCCAGGAAGATTGCTAGATGAGGATTGTGCACCTGTGACTGAAGGTACGATCCCATGGGCCCATCTGGATGCTCCCAATACCGAAAGCCGATGCGGTCGTGCTTAGGGTTGCCTCCCCTGGGTGGCGGTCGGTCTCCGTTGGAAGTGGAAGAAATACACGCACAAATCGATGATCAAGCCCATAAGCAACAGTCCGATAAGAGTAAGGACCTTGAGACTGCTGAACCAGAACTCAAGTTCGCCAAAGACGCGGACGCCAAGCAAGTTGATGCCGAAAACTGAGTAGTTCCATCAGTGGATATGTGCTTGACCGCCGAGAGTGCAGACGTACCGAACACGATAAATATGACTTGGCATTGATGTGAGCATCCAAAAGATAACAAAGAGCTGCGAACGACATACCCATCCAAATGGCGATATGGACCCTCGTCGTCCAGTACTGAATAACGGCTCCCGCGGCGTTAATATTATTTGGAGTGACAATTAGGTACTATATCCGATTAGCGGCACGTTATACGATGCAAAAAGTCTTCTCACCTTGCACAAGTAGTTCCATCCCGTAGCAAAACCGAATGCAGGATCGACAAAGCGCGTTGCATAGCCAGAAAATCCTTTCTTATGAGGCAGGTAGGCAGACATCTCTCCGAGGGCGCACAGAACGAGATAGCAAATGAATCCAACGAACGAGTATCCAAGGAAAAGGCCTAGTGGCCCGCCGCGCACGAGAGCCGTGCCGCTGCCAATGATCAAACCGGTCCCAACCGCGCCGCCGAGCTGACAAACACGACCAGAGTTCAGCAGGAGCGTCCACGGATATGCGTCGGATACGCACCGCAATCATAGAAATTTGCCGGGCCTTCAACCCGCGGTGGAGCGTCTCCTTCGGGGAGTCTGCATCGTAGTTGAATTGCGAACTCTCGTGCTTACGGACGCTCGCGCTGTCGTTGTATGATTGCGTGGAGCGCTTTTCCGGGTCTGCTGGCGCGCTCATAATCGACGATTGAGCAAACGATTGAGTGGGCAGGCGGCGGGCAAGCGCGATCAAACGAGCAACAGCAACAGGTCTTTATAGCGCGCCAAGGCGTATTTGGGAAGCCTGTGTGGCTAGTTCGCCAAGGACGTGGGGTGTGTGATAGCAGGCGATAGCGCCATACGGTAACGCCATCGAGGAGCACGTCAGAGGCGCTTACGGCCCGCGGGAGCTCACGCTGTATCCGCAAGCCGTCAGATGCTGCCTCGAAGCGATGCAGTGGAGCATACGCTCAGAAACGCACGGTCGACACCCAGCACTGGTTGCAGACAGCGAGACAGCGGGCTTCGAGTCCCATGTCACGCATTCTATTGAGCATTTGATGCCAAGTAAGCAGGATAGGGAAGGCGAATGTCGCGCCAGGGCCAGGGACAGCACGCGGAGCGGAAGCTGCCTGCGCGCAGTACTACACTCGCCTCGCAGTTCGCGAGTCGAATAGCCGTGTCGGAAAACTAGAATCGAGATTGTAATTGATTATAACGTAAATAATCGCTAAAATTTGGCCGGGAGATTATAAGTATTATAATTGGCTTTGGGAAAATTACAATCCCCGGTTATAATGGCGGTTATAATTGTGACGGCACTTGGTTATAACCCAGCTTGAGGCTCGTAATCAGGGTTTCAAGTATGCAATTGCGCCATAACCAATTACAACGGACAGCATGTAATCACAGGCTCACAGCTCAAATGTATTGATTATAACAAAGTGACTCGGTGTACAAGTTCCCAAAATATATCCTAGTAACCCAGACCTCCACCGAACACCTGCCATCCTGCTAGGTATGTGCAGCCTGTCTGGCTGTTATTGGACTGCTAGCACATTCATACTTGTGTTACACGCCCAGCAGGAAATCTATCAACATGTTTAAAAAGCCGGGACGGTCACACCTCATTGACTGACCATATCAAAGCAAGTATGCTCTCTTGAGCTTCCCATGCGCCCAACTCGTACACAACTGTGGGTGCACAGTCACCTGGCGGTGTTCTGAGACAGGTGCAAAGACTAGAGATGTGATGCGAGAAGTCTGTGAGAAGTAAGCTGATACCTAAAGCAGTTGACTCACTTCCTAGCAGGGGCCCAGTGTACAGTCTAGGATCACAAGGTTTGTATGGGAGCCTCTGGAGGCACCTTGCCTTGCACTTTGCAGTAGTAATGGTACCGAAGCATAGGTTAGAAAAGAAAAAGTGGCGAAGAGAAAGTTATGATGCACATATCTGCCAGTGGGCCATAGCTAGCCACCAATGAGAAGATATTGTTACTGTCTGAGAAGAGATTGTCGGTCTGCCTGGTCGAGCTGCGGTGACGACGAGCTGTTGGACCAGACTGCATAGACAGCGTCGTTCCAAACAGTGAAGAGAAGAGATTGGGAAGGGCGGGTAAGAGATAGGGAAGAATAAGAGATGAAAGGAGGCAGCTCACCTATGTGGCCTATGATATGTGAAGGTGGGTGTGCGCTCATGGGATGAATAGCGGAGGAGGGTAGTGGGAGAGAAGGAAGACGCGTAGAGTCCGACGTGACTTGGCAGCAGAGTTCAACATTCACGTGCTTTCCTTCACGTGCTTTCCTACTAGATCACATGCAATATCTCACTTGTGCCCTGCAACTCTAGCATGAATGGTTAACTTTGCGGCTCGAGCACCTTGGAGTACATACATGCCCATGCCGCTGCGTGGCACCCTTGCCACCTCCACTTGTCTGTCTTCAGCCATATGCATTGAGGTATGGAATGGTTGTCTATTGGAGGACGGGGAATCAGTCGTATGCCTCGATGTACGGTAGGATGCGGTACGATAGAGCTGGTAGATAGTGAGTCAAATAATCAGGGAAAGAGAATATACGGTTGTGCGCGTCCGTGCGATAGGAGGACTTAAGGAAGAGAAGGAGCGGTGATGAAGTGTATTTCGAACACGACGCCTGTGTGCTGTGAGAGAGGGGGATAGTGGCTTTCTTTGGCCTCGCACGGTGGTGAGAAAAAAAGGAAAACTGCTCGTCACATTCAGAAGCGACGAGAATAAGTACAATGAAATCAAATCATTCGGCACGGTCATGCCGTCTATGCCCAAACGGTACAATACTGGCATCGCATGATCAGGAGTCTGAATATGGAATAGTACGGTAAAAAGGCCGTTCAGGTCAGAACCAAGGGGATGCGCAGGAAGGTCGCAGCGCGACAGATGTGGGAAGGCAGCAGGCGGTCGGTTCAGCGGCAGCCTGGTCGTCCCTCCTCTCTCCGCCCGCTCAGAGACGCGAAAGGGGGCCCAGTCCCTGCGCAAACAGCTCGGGGCGACCAGCTGGCTCCCGCGATCGGCACGCAGCGCCGACTCCATCGATCAGTCCGTGGGTGGGGAGGACGTACAGTAAAAGGGAATCGAGAAGGGAAGAAAAAAAAGGGAAGACAAAACAAGGGTGCACAGTGTGGTAAATAGTGGCCTAGCTACCTTGCTAAGTCCATCGGGAGTGACGCGGGCGTGTGTGCAACAATCGTCGTGCCAGAACATCGCGCAGGGGCTCGGCCCTCGAGTATGACCTAGAAGAAAAACAAAAAACCTAGAGATCCATACAATGTTAGTATGCCAGTGGGCTTAAAAAGCCCCACTGGTACTCGAAATGACAATACGGAAGGTTTGATCTACATAGATAAAAGGCTAGCAAGCGGGGGTGAAGGGGGAAGTGGGTGAGTGAGCGTGGGAATGCGGCCAGAGGCTGCGACGCGACTTATCGGTCGGGTGCGCGAGTAGGCTCGCACGCCCTACCACAGTACCACAGCATCTTCTCTGGCCTGTAGGTGAGCAGCAAGTGCGGTAATGCCGAAAAGCGTGAGTGAGGGGAGAAGGGAGAGGGAGAGAGATGCAATCAGAGTAGATACGAATCTCTTTGCGTCCATCTTGGTGAGCTCACCTAGAGCGGCAGTGATGGCGAAGGATTCTGCACTGAACACGATTTCCCTACCGCATCCGAATGCACATGATCAAATGGCTATGCCTCAGCGGTATGTGCAGAATGCCGCAGCCGTTTTTCTTGAGCTCCCTGAAAGTGCCAACCCATCAGTGAAGATGTATGCTACCTCGGGACAGCTCCGGAGCCCGTTGATTAATGTGGATAGAGTACTTAGCCACATATTATATGCTTGGGAGCCACACTTGGGGTGCTCGGTGCGGTGGATGCACCCAGCGTAAAGCTGCGCTCCTTGGCAGCCTGGCTGAAGTTCGCCGAGTGAGTGAGCTATAGGTTCAAGAGTGTCGTTCGCCACTCCAAGGAGGGATATGAGGGGGATGTTGGACATGTGTGGGACAAGGTGTGGGAGTGTTAGCAATAGGTGTACAGGGGTCTGTACCAGGGTGGTAGTCGGGGAGGAAGACCCGGCATAGGATGTGGGACTCCGGGAGTGACTGGAAGCAGACGATGGAATTTTCGTATAATCGGCAAAGGTAGATGTGCAGCGGGACAAGGCCCGCAAGGATGTCCATACATTCAGCTGGGGATGTGCGGAAGGCACCCAGAATCAATCCTGCTGCAGCAGTTTGGGCTTTGCGGAGGGGCTCGAGGAGCATTTTCTGTGGCTTATGGCGGGAGTATACAATGGGAAGCCATACGTCATAATGGAACAGACGCACGAAATTGTCAGGGCGCACTTCTTGCACAGCGAGGTGCCACAATTGGCATTACCCAGGACCGAGTATGTGCAAACAGTAGAGAGGGTGTGCGTTGCATAGTGGTTGATGTGGTGTGTGAAGGTTAGCCTCCGACTGAGGTAGAAGCCTAGCTAGCACCGGATTTCCTTTGCTTTAACTTCGTGGACCCCGCTCTCGAGGTGAACCCGGAGTGTTGGAAGGGGCCCCTTGTATCTGGCCGTTAGGAACTACTGGAGTTCGTCCTTGTCCGGCTCTGTGATGACACACACGGCTACTAAGGTGCGTCAACCAAGGCTTGATCTGTTCGTGCAGGCTCACACCCAGCGTTTTGGACCAGCTGTTGACTGCGCTGGGACGGGCCTCCGTGCCTCATGCTCGTTATGTTCCCTGTATGTCACTCCCATGCCGGTCTTTCCTTTTCCTTCCACACATCTTCTCACCATACATGCTGATGAGTTGCTCCCAGTGTCCCGACTGCCGCGACCACTGCGACTATCACAGGCGCTTCTCCAGCTTTGAGCCAGCTGCGGCAACTCCTTTCGGCGCTCTCGCATGAGTGCACTCTCTATGTGACCTGGGACCTACAATCACTTTGGGCCCGACTGTTGCAGCGCTCCTGGCAAGTCAGGCACACCTGGCGTGGTGGATGATCCACGCACACAGCTAGTCGCGGAGATTGTACGCGTTCTGCCGAAGCGGACGAGACAGCGATGAGGCAAGAGTGATCAACCTACGCCCTCACCTGCACCCATACTGTGGTCAGCACCCATGCCTGCACCGTCGAAGGACTCGCTCGAGCACTTCTTGTTTGATCTGCAGGATGTTCGGCATTCTGCAGCAGATGAAGGGCACGATGTCATGACGCCTGTCGGGTCTATGACAGTGCTCAACATCTACACATTTCCAGGTAAGACATCCGAGGGCGCCAAGCTACATTGTGCAAACGAGCTCTTGCACACCTCCAAGAGGGGTAAGTTGCCGATCATTGATGGTGCCGGCTGCTTGCTCTCATCGCGTGCTCAGACTTACTCGAGAATCAGACATGGCTGCTCGCAGAAAAGACGGAGAAGAAGCAGTTGTACGCTGCCGCGGCGATCAGCACGCGTGAGCATGATGCGTGACGAGGCTTAGCAGTACTGGGTCAGATTTGGCCAGAAGACATGAAAAATCCACACACCGGTTACACCAGTCTCCGGCGTGAATGCAAGGGTACCTGCCCCAAGCTTCTTTTCATACTTCCTGAAGCCCTTCCGCGTGCGGTGATCGGCGTGCTCACACTTCTCGACATGTTTCTTGAGGTTCTGGGACTTGTTCTGGGAGCGGAAGGACTGCTGACAGTAATCACACTTTACCTACTTTGTAGGATATTTTCCCATTTATAGACAGATAGAGCGGGGGGAGATATATACAATGGCAGTTTGATAGGATAGTGCAAGGGAGGGACATGAACTGGGACACGATGGTGGCGGGAAGGAAGGGATTGCCCTGAGCTTAGGGATTACAACGGTATCGTGATCGATGATAATCGAACGGCGTGCCTTGCGATCTCGGTATAATGACCCGACCGGCGATTATAAGCCCGCTTATAACCGGCCGGAGATTATAACCCTGATTCCGGTTTTCCGACACGCATCCTCGAATTTCTCAAGCGCCACGTCGGCTGGTGCACATATACAAGATCAAATTTCACATATTTCGTAACCGATGATCAAGATCGATTTCTTTTTCCGTCGTGTGCCTCGGGGGGTGCAGGCAACGGGATCGCAGGTGCCTTGGTAAACCTCAAAAAGGTATAGTAGATAACCGGCCGGAGCTCACTCGACGCACTGTCCGAGAAGATCTTCTGAGGGAAACAATTGACGAGATGAAGCATTGACCGTACTTCGCGAGGACCGAACGTTACAATTCTTTACAACCGCACTAGTGCTAGAACTACAGCCAAGGATAGAAACAATGGGACCTCGACATCCAGAAGTACGTGTACAGTGAACAGATATATATGCGAAAGCACTTGCCGTTGGCGGCCGATCCAGTCTACGCTCACCACAGAAAAAAAAGCCGTCCATACTTAAGAGAGCATCCTATCACATCTTCGCCAGCGCTTGCTCCGCAGCGCTCTTCAACTTTGACTGGCCTTCAACCCTGACTTCTGCCTCGAGCAACGGCCGCGTTTCTTTCATGAAGGCTGCGAGCTCCGCACTACGCTCCTCGCCAACACCACCCCGCCGGGAGACCTGGCCGATAAGCAGGCACACGTTCACACTGATCTCCTCCGGGAATCGCGGACCCTTGTTCTTGAGGACGTACTCGAGCATGTCCAACGCGCGTCCGGGCGCTACAACGGGCGACTGTATACCATCCGGCGAGGTTTCGCCGCTGCCAGCACTGAACGCAGCTGCCGGAACCTCCGACGGCAGGATCGCGGTGAGAGCATCTAGGGCACACTTGGCTGTGCGGACAAAGGTCTGTAATTGGGCTAAGCGGATGAGGGTCGAACGACATACCTCCCACAGGCGTTAGGCTCAGAAGTGTCAAAGCCACCATAGCCTCATTGATGAGAACGGGGTACTTCTTGCTCCTTCCGATCAGCTGGGCAAGTGCAAGTGCAGTAGTGGGTGACGTAACCGCCCCCATAGACATGCGGCGCTGCTCGCTGTCTAGCGTCGCGCTAGACCACAGCGTGCGGATGACGTTCACAAGCACACGCGTTCCCTCGCTCTTCACGACAGTTTTATCGGATCGTTTGACGAGCGCAAGAATCTGGCGTAGACCCGTCACCTCCGAGTCCAGACCATTCATGTCGAGGACCAGGGAAAAACAGTTCTGTGCTGTAAGTCGACCCATCCGTTCAGGCGGAAGACGCAGCGGAAGAGATATGCAAGCGCACATACCATTACCGTTGCACAGGTTCTTAGCGATACCGATTGCGTTCACCTGAACGAGTTCCGCCGTGTCCGCGGTATCCTTGAAGATATTTGAGGAGACAAGACGCTCGATGATACGAGCGTCTGCTAGGGATGTGCGGGCAGCGGGAGTGTACGCGAGATGTCTAAGCAGCGCGATGACCCCGTGCTTGACTTTTATGTCCGTGTCCGGCTCAAGAAGATCAGAGAGGTAGGGACTGAGGGAAACGGGTGCGTTAACGATGGCCAGTGAATGAGACTCTATATGCGGCAATGAGAGATAGTAGTTGAAGGACGCTTTCAGTAAACCCACCATGTCGTACGAGATTTCCAAGGCTGAGCGTCGCACAGATGACAAGATCATCACGCATGCGCTCGCGCAGGTTTTTGTGTGTCTTGATCCAACCGACCATCTGTGCTACAAATGGTCCACCCGGGTTCTTCTCGTCCGAGTCGTCCCAGAGCACCTCTGTATTCTTCTCCTCGCCAGCCACCTCGACAACAGACTTGATCAATGCGGCCTTGCAGAGGTCGAAAGCTTTCTCGCGTCGTGCACGCTCCGCGACGGGTTCGAGACTCCAGAGGGGGTGATATGTGCCGGCTTCGATGAACAGAAGAATTTCGTCAAGGCAGCGTGCGCCATTGTGCTCATCCGGGAAATTCAAGCCGCGTGCAAGCGACAAGCAAGCATCCTCATCGTCCACCACCAGTCCCTCGAGCGTCGAGCAAGACTCCTCGAACGCTTCAAAATCGGTAGAAATGAGTGAGCGCGTCAGCGTAGGAATAAAATACGCCGGGGTATCGGAAGAAGGAGAGGGAGGTATAAACGCGCGAAGCGGGCGAGTAAGCTCAGGAAGTGCGTTGGGCTCAAACAAAGGCTGGGCTGGCACACGGTCGAATAAGCCTCAAAAAGCTATGTAGTAAAACGTGCTTACAGTCCTCCTTCAGTTCGTCTAACGTCCTCCACGCCCAAGACGACAGACCAGCGCGCAGCGTCCAAGACTCTTGGATAGCCTCATCCGAAGGCTCAGAGACATCTTCAGGAAGGATTGCTCGCCCGTCAGGACCCTGCCACGCCCCAGGTGGGTATATTGCGCACGACAAGCGAAGTATAATAATTGCGGCGTCTCCAATACTAGATTTGACAGGCTCTGGAGGCCGAGTTAGTGTCAATCAAGTAAGTAGTAAGGATGCTGTGAACATACCGTATCCCACAATCGCGTTCAGCAATACGCCTATAGCGGTCTTCAAGACTTTGAGGTCCGCCGTAGACAGTCGTATGGGCTTCGTGGTGTATTCGGAAGGTAGGCGGGAAGCGTAACCGCCGAGCATAGTCACCAGGGATTGGGGAAAGTCTGCATCGAGCAGCTGCTGACGATTACCATCTACGGAGAACTGTTATTTCATCAATGAACTTCAGACAATATTGTTGACGATGTACCATGATCCATGCACAGATTTGCAGCAACTCGAAGGGTCTCATATACGGCTGAGAGCGTCTCGGCCCGCGGCGTGGACCGACCATCGAGAGAGCCCTTGATCAAGGTGGTGAGAGCAGCAGGCAGTTGCGTAGCTCCAAGACCGCTCTGGTTGTCATCTGGGCGCGTTACTGTAAGCAATTCGGCAGCGCGGACGAGGACTAAAGCGGATATACTCGCATTCTTGGCTCTTTACGCGTAGTTGGTTTGCGATCTCGCGCGCAGATTCCTCAGCGACGGAAAGGAAAGATGGCTGGGAATTGAGGATCGAGGAGGAGGTTGCGATGAATTTATTTGCGAGACTTAGCAAAGCGGGGTCGGCCATGACCGACGAGGGAAGTGATGGTGCAAAGTAAGCTTGTATCGGGTTGAGAGGCAGCATGGGAGGTTGTTTGTCCGATCATCCCGTGTTCAGATTGAACGCCGCCGATTAGACCAATCTAGTGACTAGTCCGCATGTTTGGCCCTCCACCTTCCGGTTCCGAGTAATTGTGTCACTTACCTCCGACCATCCTCTCTTCCCAACTGTTGACAATGGGCTCCAAGGGTAAAAGGTCTAAGATCAAGAAGATTCTCTCACCTCCTTCGTCTTCTGCTTCACCTCCCGTAGATTCTGTCCCCGACGATGATCTCGTCGGCGACCTTATGGCACAGCTCGATGCCAAGGATGCTGAGGTTTCCAAGGAATCGGCTACAGTTCTGCAAGAAATCGCCACTAGAAACGATACCGACGTTGCCGGAGACAAACCCAAGGAGAAGAAAGATCCAAAGAGCCGATGGCGCGCTCGTCAGGTGTGTGCACTGCCTTGCTCGTGCGCACGGTGTCTCATGCCTTTATCCGACTTAGGCCAGGAAAGCGGTTGCGTTTGTAGAGGCTCAGGCGCCAGTAGACGAGGATGCAGATGCGAGGCTTCAGCGTGAGGCGCAAGCAGAAGAAAAGGCGATCCAGAAGATCCTCGACGACCTCGGCTTAGATATGTACGAGGTACGTATCCCTTCTCCTACGCCCCCGCCGTCTGACTCTGACTTTTGACTCGAAGATCAACCCTGATGGGCACTGCCTCTTCTCTGCCGTCGCTGACCAGCTCGCCGTCCTCAACGTGATCCCAAGCTCTGCGGCAACATATGCGGCAACGCGCCACGCCGCCGCACAATACATGCTGAGCCATCCTGACGAGTTCCTGCCATTCCTGCCGTCCGAGACTGGGGGAGATGGCAGAGGGCCCAGCGTAGACGGTATGATGGGCTCCGAGGAGTTCACAAACTACTGTGCGGCCATACGCGACACGGGCACATGGGGTGGCGAACCCGAACTTGTTGCGCTCACTCAGGCCTATGGCATACCCATACATGTCGTTCAAGGCGGACAGCCGCCTGTGGTCGTGCACGAGCCGTCGGACAAAGCTGGTGCTGCCAACCAAAAGGGGGCTCGCGCGGCGCACATCAGCTATCATCGGCGTATGTATGGCCTGGGCGAAGTATGTCAAGTCCGGTTCTCCTGTTAAATACGTGGCTGACCTCACAATCAGCATTACAATTCCCTGCGACCCCGCGAACACGTCTTTGATCGTATAAAAAGTCCTTTAAAACATTTACTATCGTGACGATGAACCACCCTCCACCTCGCTTCCGCATCTCATTCATAATTCTCCACACATCGCACTTGCCTAGATTCGTATGCTTTAATCTTTCCTGTGGCTATAGATCACGAAACAAGTACACTAATACACCAACCGTTCCAGTACACCGCACTAGAACAACAGATCGTCCTCTCCGTGCCGCACCGCTTGCTGTGGCGTCGGCGTCTCCGCGAGATAGCCACCAAACGCACCGTCTAAATTCGAATACGGGTCCTCAACTGTACTCGCTGCAGGGCGCGACTTGGATGCTGCAATTTCCTCATCCACGTCGCTGTCATTCCCGTCGTGGGAGTCGTCTTCTTCGTCGCCACCGAGCAAATCGCCACCGCTAGTAGCCTCCGCCGGCAGCGGCGGCGCAGGCTTCGATATGTCTGGTGATATCGTAACATCCTGCGAGGGCTCGATGGGTCCTGGGCCCTGCACAGTGACAGGGCCCGCGGTCGCGGGTCGCTCGCGCTGGATCGTCACGAGGACCTGGCGCGAGTGTGCGTTGAGCGCAGGGCTGTCCGTGAGTGCCTTGCCCATCGCGCCACGAATGAATGTCTCGGGGTTCTTGTGGTAGATGCTGCCGAGAGTGCCTGTATGCAAAAGGAGCTGGTCGAGCGCGCCGCGGTCCATCCTGTCCGAGTCTGTCGTTATGGGCGGCTTCTCGGAGAGCACAATTTCTCCCGCCACAACCGGATTCACGGCCAGCAGTCGCCAGTACATGAAGCCACGATCGCGCAGATCAGGATTGTCGACCTCTTCCGTAGCCCACTTCAGGACTTTGTGAGCTAGCGTCTTCACTTCCGGTACCGAAGACTTGTAGATGAAAAGCTTTACCGATGCGGTTAGTAGAGCGAGCTGGACCTGTTATCGTGACTGTTAACGGGTACCGGGAACATCTCAGTGACAATGAGCGCACCTCGGTCGACTCCTCAAGGAAATTGTCTGTTAAGATGTCCATGAGCTCGTCAGCGTTGTCTATCCTGTTCGCGAACTGGCCGATGATCCAGATCATAGACGCTTTTGCCTCTGATTCGTCCAGAGCATCCAGATGTTCACAAAGCTTGGGAATAATGCCCTCGTACTTGCCTGGGTAACGACGGAAAATGTCTTTGATGACAATGATGGCTTCTTGGACGACGTATGTGACCTCTGTTTCCATGAGGCTGAGGAGACTTCGAATACACGCATCGGCAGCCGCTTCGACTTTGATCGCCAGACGACCAATCGAACGTACGGCTTTGCGTACGAAGTCGATGTCAACTTCAGAGGCGTATCTGCGCGGTAAGATGTAGGACTGTCAAGGTACAACATTCTCGTACGCACTCTTCCAGCTCGGCAAGGACTTCCCTCACGTTCTCCTCGCTTGCCAGCCTGTACATGATCTCAAGCTTGGCGAGCTTGACGTATATTGGATCGTTATACTTGCAAAAGAACACCTTGACATCGTTCTTAAGAACCATAGGCCGCCGTTGGATGATCAGCAGGATATTCCTGAGTGCGACGTATTGTACTTCCGGTCCAGAAGATAGAAGCGTCACTGAGCAGAGTTAAGCGCACGTCCGGATAGCTTGAGAAAGACAGCATGCCTAACGGAGGACCCATCTTCCGGCAGATGTAGTCAATAAGCTTCCGGTTCTCCATATAGTTCATGAGATAGAGCAGAAGCTTTATGGTGGTAAGGACAACGGCGGAATTGGCGTGCTGTAGTTGAACGACGACGCGCTCGCCCATGATCTCAGCTTCTGGGTTCGTCTGAGGCACAAACCGGAGAAGCGAGTCAAGGATGTATATTTGGCCCCACCTTCGGAGGACATTTAGGGAGCGTGTCACCGGCAGCAAGAGATGGAACACGAACTCTGAACTCTCGCCGAGCGCAGTGATGAGCTTATTTGCAACGGTGAGATTCAACCTGAATATGACACCGTCTGGACGGTCCGCGATCTCGGAGAGGGCTGCGACTGCATTCGCGACGACTGTAGCGTTGGAGTCTCCGAGCAGGTCACGAAGCATTTCGACGAAACCACCTTTCTCAGCCCTTCGAGGATCGGCGGCATACAGTTTCGCGACGCATATTGCCGCGGTTTTACGCACATATGGATCACGGTCCTTAAGATGGTGACGAAGTTGATCGGTAAGGTTGTCGAGGACTACGGGGATAGGGATAGATGACATAGTACGGATGGCGAGAGCACGGATGAGCGGACTTCGATCATTACAGTCCTGAGTCCCATAAGATTAGGCATTTCTATCGAATCTGGCTACGTACCTGCAGGAAACTTGGAATGACAATATGTATCTGGTCCGCCTTTGGACGACCGTAGTAAACCAGGAAGAGATACACCACTGGTGACTGTTAGCGCGAAGAACCATGTCCAGTACACCATCACGTACTCTTCTTAATCTCAAGCAATGGCGTCCCAAGACACTGCACCACATCTGTAAACAATGGCGACACTGAGGAGATGGAGATGAGCGGGACGAACGCGCTCTCAGGGATGGCACGAGAACGGACTGTCATTGCCCATCGTGATGTTTGCAACAATCTTCTTTAAGACGACTTTGCGCTTCGTAAACTTCTTGTCCCTTGTCTCTGCTGCCTGCAGCTCGGCGCGAAGCTCCTGTGCGGTGGTGAACATGATGGCATGTAAGTTATAATTTGAGGTGCAAACCTGGATTTTTCCTCGCTGAAAGAACTTGGCATCTTGACCTGCCCCGCTCATGAGTCCACGAAATAAGGGGTATAGGTGATTGAGCTGGAAGTAGGATACGGGTGCACGCGCCCTGCTGTCGCCGTCACAGTTCAGCGATGAAGTGGGAGCGCCGTGAGCCAATGGAATTTACGTCACTGAGGGTTGCTTCTCTCCTGCCGCCATCATCCTCAGCTTACAATCGTACTGTGAATGATCTCAGGACCATCTACGTCAAAAACTGTACGAGCAGAGCTCTCGTCAAGCTCGCAAAATGCCGTTGATGGCTTTCTCAAGGCCCTCAAAGCCTATACACGACAACTGAACGCTCTTCTGGATTTACACGCCACTGAAGTCGCGGTTCTCGAGCGCCTTTACTATAAAGGCAAAAACCAACATGGTGCATCTCTTCACTGGAAGCGCGTTTGCGAAGCACGACGGTTTGGGAAGTGTCTTCAGGATGCGCAGCTAGACTCTCTGGTGCAGGATTTGCGCACTTCATTTTATGGGGAAGAGGCAGTCTCGTAAGTCTTGATCTTGCAAGGTTCTGTTTAACATGGATAACTATCTGGATTGAGATCCAAAAGGCTCAAGGGGTCGTGGACGCACTACCCGTCAGCACCTTATCTATCCAGGGCTGTCAAGCGCGCAGACGTTTGTTTACAGCTCCTCAAGAAGGTATGCTCCAGCGTGTACTAGGTAGTACCGTACTGTACTCTGACTTCTCTGTCCGTTAGATGGAAGAGCGTCTCCTTGGAGTGTATAGGTATATAACATTCCACGCTGCTCTATGGACTGCCCATTGTCCCGTGTAGGTGGTTTGTCCTATTCATGCAGAATGGGCACTTTCTCCAGACAACGGTCACGTTGTGCGCGATTGCATCGCGCATGCACCGCATAAGCGTCGACTTGATCCCCACCTTACGAATGTTGGATGAAGCCGTCCGCGGCGTTTTCTTGGCCATATACGTACGTCATACCAGATTCGCCTGAATATTCGCTTACCCGGATTATGTTTTTTTAGCCTAATAAAGCTAGGCGACTACGTGTCTTCACCGCCGTCAAGGGAAAAGAAACAACAACCAGCTCATCGGATCCACTCGCGAATACGCCTCAAAATCATCGGAAAGAGGTTGATGGCATAGACAATCAGGAGGATCTGGGGATCTCTGTTCCTCGTGCTAATGAGCAAACTGTCCCGATGGATAATCGTCATCAACGATTGGAGCCGTTCATGTCCTTCCAGCCGTCTGAAGATGCGCCAGAAGCCGCCTTCGGAAGACGAAATGACTGCCGGGACAACGAGGTGCGGCGGTCTATAGTCGAGGCGTCGTTGCCTGCATCCGCGGGAGCCGCTATCATCAAGAAGCGGAAGGAACCGGAGACGAGTTCCCAGAAGAGACCGAAGAAGAAGCGAAGAGATATAATCGATGACATCTTCTCTTAGCCGCCGGCCACCGTTGATCTGACAGGGAACGTAGGCAGAGCAACTATTGATGCCGGGCGGGCGCCAGGAGCTTAATGCGGGAATATCGCATATAGTGCACTAGTGGAAAGGACAGACCGAGTCGAAAATTCCGAGAACACCGAGCACGGCTGCTATGGCAACGAATTAACCCTACAAAATCACGATGGTCAGTCGGTTCTCCTCACACGTGGTAGGGTATCTTCGCAATGTAGTCATCTTCACTTGTGGAGCATGCTAGAATACTTTATTCGCGACAAACGATCACCCGCAGGACGATTGGCTGTACATCACGATTGGCATTCGGTGTACAGTAGTTCCTCGGGGACACGGCACCCCGGTATGTAAAATGAAAAAAGAGCTGTGCGAAAAAAAGAAACGAGACCTAATCGACAGGTGTACTATTGTAATCGCTAGCGAGAAGAGTGTCCGACAGCTACGAGACGAGGTAAAGTCCTAGACAAAAATCTACCAAGGTCCGAATGAGGTATCTCTGCGAGTCCGTGCTCAAAGAGTGTGAGGGTATTAAATCCAGCCGAGCTCATGACGCTTTTATAGGGCGAAGAACGCGGCAGCGACAGCCACAAGCGCGACGGCAGCGCGGGGCGATGTTAATGCACCTGCGCCGCTCTTCGCTGTAGCATTGTTCGTCGTGGGGGCGGACGTCTGAGCAGGAGCAGCGCTAGAAGGCGCGGCAACGCTGGACGCATTGGTGGTGGTGGCAGTGGAGCTGGCGGCGAGCGCAGCAACATCGGGCGGGGTCATGAGCGATGCGAGATCGATAGAACCGAGGTCGAGCTGGCCGTTCTTGATCGCGGAGGGGTTGGCAGCCATAACTGCACGCGTGAACAGGACGTTCTCAGCCATCGCGTTTTGTGCCCAGCCCGCCATGCCGCTGAGATCGATTCCACCACCCCAGCTGGAGGCAGCGCCTGTGATGTTCTTCGTTGCAGCCCACGAGGCGGCGGTCGCAGAGTTGTTAGCGGCCAGAGCGCCCAACATGTTATCGACCGAGCTTGGCTGCGCAATAGCGTTCCCGGGGTTAATGACACCAAACATTCCCTTCTGGCAGTGGCCGGGAATACCGCAGTAGTAGAAGATCGGATTCGTATCGTTGACGACCTGTGTAAACACGAAGGACGCGTTCTGCGCGCCAGAAGCGAAGGCCTGGGCGTCGGTCTTGTTACAAACATCCAGGGCAGAAGACTTGGTGACGGTGTGCGGGCCAGCATTCCACATGAACTTCACAGTGTCACCGACGGATGCGTTAACAGCGAAGGGAACATAACGAAGGACGCCCTTCGTAGGTGCAACGATGACAGTATGTGTCGCGCCCGTGCCACTGCTCCCCTGGGTAGTCGAGGAGGAGCTTGAGGACATACCCATAGAAGACGGCTGGCCAAACTGAGCGACGCACTCTGCGCGAAGGTTAAACGGACGCTACATTACACAATACACACGACGTACGTTGCACGCAAGAATCGTAGCTCGACGACGACATTGAGCTGCCAGAACCATACATCGGCATGTTGTAGGACGATGAAGAGGAAGAGGTATATGAAGACATGGCAGCGGACATGGTCGAGGTCGACTGCGCCATCATAGTAGAGGCCGACTGCGCCATCATGGTGGAGGTTGACTGCGCCATCATGGCAGAAGCTGAATCCATCATCATCGTCGAAGACGAATTCATCATCGCCATCGCCGAAGAGGACGAAGAAGAGCCGCAGCCCGAAGACGAGCTACAGCCCGAAGAGCTGGACTGGGACGAGCTAGACGAGCCGCACCCGGAAGAACCACAGCTGGAACCCGATGAGGAACCGTAGTTGGTCGGCCTGGATGTAGGACTGTCAGTGTCGCGTTTGCGCTGGAACAGTATGCGACGTACGCTGCCGAGGCAATACCGGCCAGAGCGGCAACAAGCAGAGAAGCAATCATGACCATTGCAGACAGAAAAATCTTTCAAGTTCAGGACTAGACAGGAAGTAGGTACCGTCGAGGTGTGAGCTGTGTAGGACAAAAGAGCGCTAGGGTCCTCTCAGAGGCGATTGATTGTGTCGTCTCTACTAGAGAGAGAGAAAGGTCTGGGCAGTTGAGGTGAGCACTCGCCTTACTCTGAACAAACTAGATACGCACCTCGAAGCCGAAAAAAAAGAAAGAAAGAAAACGAAAGGAGGGAATCAACCCGGCCTAGGAGCGAAGTACGAAGGGAGGGTGAGGGCGCTGGGCATGTGGGCCAGGGCGAGCTTATAAGCATACCCGGCAAGACGCCGTCGTGTCCCCAGTCCATGCGGCATGACAAGCGCGGAAGGCTTGGCGGAAAGCGTGAAAACACACTTCTCGGGCGCGTTCTCCTTAGCGACGCTCATCGGACCAATCGGAAGGTGCCATTGCGGGGAACGGCCCAGCGGTAGCGTATCCGGGCCCTCGATAACTCAATCCCACGGAACGCTGCAGTGATGAAGGTCGTCAGAACATTCACGTTCCTAAATTAGCACCTACAGGTGTGCGAAGCGTGCAGCGATCAAGACACCGTAGGAGGAAGGTCTGTCGTCGAAGGCTGCCCGGAGATGGGCCCGACGACATAGGCCAAGATAAGACCCGCTCGACCTGTAGAGAAACCCCTTCGTCGTGGTATGTTGGACCCTCTGCTATGAACAGACCCTAATGAGAACCGTGCGACATTCAGTTGTCATGATGATGTTCCCAGGCAGGCACAAGGCATGCTAGAGGGAGAGCTCGCGCATCCCGCGATCGTGATGACGATGGCCCCCGGCCGTGTCCCTGAGCTCCCGTTGCCATTGGTCGTCTTGCGCATTTCGGCTGCCTCGGTGATGTTCTCGCTGGTGACTGAATCGTTCGTGGTTACCGGCGAGTAGGCGGAGGCGGCCGTATCGAGGTCGACGACATCTGGCTGGTGGAGCCCGCTCAGACAAAAAACAGCATTCCCAATCGTATGCTGAAGAAGGGTGATATGACCAAAACCCTTACATCCAACCAACGACTGGTGTTCGTGCCAGATACAAACCGGTACATGTTAGCGATGTGGTATACAAGTCATCTGAGTGTCCGTTTAAATCCTGCGCGTCATACCAGGACGACTGGGGAGCCCAACTCTAACAGGTGGTCGAGCGGGAAGGGGAACCTCCCTGCTGAATCCGTCTTCTGTGCCATACACATCCCCCCGTCCCCAGCGACGCTCACCGCTCTCTCGAGGACTGTCAACACTGGCACTCGTCGGAGCTGATGAGGCAGCACCTGAACGCATCGTCGCTCCACGCTTCGCGTCCCGGATCGCCCTCAGCCTATCGCTCGCTTTGGTTGGCGCGTGATATAAATCCGGCTCTGAGCGAGTAGGAGGGGCGGCCAGAGAAGCATTCGCCGACGGATAGACGTCCGCAACGCCACGGGCAGAACGTGCGGCGCGGTGAGAGTGATCGCCGCGAGCGTAATCGCCATGACGATCTTCTTTGACGTCCTCCCAAGCGGCACGTCGAGACGCGCGTATACCGCGCTCTTGCTCAGTAAAAAGCCAATCGGGGAGTTCGGCTTGAGACTTTGCCTTGCTGAGATGATATGCCTTCATAGCACGCGTGAGATGGGACTCGCCTCCGGGCGGGGTGACTAGGAGTGCATGAGTGACAGGCCACCGTTACCAGGTAATGCAAACTCACCTTCGCCAGAGTATGTAGTCACATTCGAAGTCC
This sequence comes from Vararia minispora EC-137, assembly GCA_022160365.1. Classification (NCBI taxonomy): domain Eukaryota; kingdom Fungi; phylum Basidiomycota; class Agaricomycetes; order Russulales; family Lachnocladiaceae; genus Vararia; species Vararia minispora. The sequence continues at coordinate 36,457 of MU273607.1, forward strand.
AGGCTTGGCCAACACTGATGGAAAGTGCGCCCGCTGCCTCTGTTACTCGAGACCACAGTCTCGCACCAAAATCAGCCGCAGTGTTCGTAGACTGCTGTTCCTCTGCAGACGGGCTGAGTGCGAGGAACGACGGATGAATAGGCATAGACAGACCTGCATCATCGAGTTTGTATTCGTCGTCGTTTCCCACCCAAGCCGGCATGCCGTTCTTGGCTGGCTTGTACTTGTCTGATCCATTCGAATCTAAGCTCGTTCTCGTCGAAGAGGCGGCAGTACGGTCCCGAAAGCGATCGAATACCGAGGAGGCATCGGACGTAGGGGAGCTGGAAGCTGAGTCCATAGACCGCACACTAGGCCGCTCTCGAATACGCGAGCGGGTGCGCTGCATCGGAGCCTCAAGGATATTCTTCTGCGGCCACACACGCCCGCGCGTGCTACCACTCTCTTCCTCGGCCGCGGGCACATAAATGCGACTGCGAGAAGTTGCAGGCATTTTGTCGTTAGATGGATGAGGGATACGCGCTGAGGATGATGTCACGGGCTGGGAACGGGATCCAAGACTGGCCAGAGACCGTTGCGAGCGTAGAGACCGAGGGTCAGAGGGGAGGTTTTCAGCGGCGCGCCGACGCGGATAGGACTCTTCCGGAGCGGAGTATACGGACATAGCATCGGTGGTGACTCGAGGACGGCTCACGGAACGAGCACGAGGGTTGGATGGCAGACCGCCAGGGCGTGCAGCAGGGCGGATGGACGTCATGCACGGGAGGATTTGGGTCCAGCCCAGAGGTGAATGGGAACCGCTGGGGCTTGAATATGATAAGGATAGATAGAAAGTGCAGACCGGCTGCAAGGAAGAGACAGCAGAGAGCGGGCGAGGTCAGCGTCGTCGTGGTTCGTGAAGAGGACAGCGCGCGCGGCACGCATAGGCACTGGACAGATCGGGCGGTGCCGCACTGCCGCCGGTCGCGCAGGCACAGTACATGCCAGTCTTGGCAGCAAGCCCTTTTGATGGTCTTCTATTTGGCATTCTATGTTGCTTCAGTGGCTCACATGATATTCGGTTGCTTACAGCGCTTACATCTTACTTATAGCTCTTTTCCGGCTGGCATCAGCGAGACGAACAGACTCCTATGCCTACTCTAGCTGTGCGTAGTATCCCTTCAGCGCTTCAAGCTGACTCTACAGTGGCTCTCGTGCACGCTCAACCAGTAGTGTTTGATCGCAGCCTGTCCATCCCTGATCTTAGCTTTGTAAGTGGTACGTATACGGACATTGTCGTAGCTGGCCGACTACAAGGCTGGCGCATGACCTCACTGTATGATACTCTGGGCCTGATGCTCTTCCTCCGCGCCTGGATCAGTGACTGCTGGCGGCCCTGCACTCGGCGAGAGCCATCTCAAACACCTACATTTCTTATTGACAGCTGAGATGCGCAGGGGTCGCAGCTTAGCAGATTCTATAATACCCGAACTCTTGCCGTGCTGCCGGGCTCGGAATAAGCAACACAAGCAGGCGAAGCCGGTGGGTGGCACCGTCTCGATGGGGCAAGGTAAAGACAAGAGAAATCGCTACAACGCATTCGGTTTGCTTTCCCGGTGGCCTGTGCCTTCCGAACATTTCTGCCTCCTGAGCATGCCGTTCGGTTGGGTGGGGCCCTCTTGTAAGGTACATGGTATCTGAACCATGGGAATATATATATCATGAACTTATGCGTTATGCGCTAAGCATTTCGTCTGTCAGCTACACTTTTCATGCATAATCAGTAACGTATTACTAGTACTCGTTGAACGTCAGTCTTGACATTAACAAGATGTATAGTCCCTTTCCGAATTCGCCTGACTTACGCTCATTTTAAATCACTGCGGCGATTTGTGGTTCGGGGAAATGGCACATATCGTTGTCGTACGCAAGAGAATGCCGTCGGGGATGTTGAGTTGCGTGTGCTCTGACGTATAAATGACAAATAGAATCGTTGCCACTGCTGCTATAGCACTAGCCTGGTTTGCAACAGAGGGCCGCGCGCAGGATATGGCTGGGGATTTATTTATAGACATCAAACGAGGTGCGCGAAAGCCTGAGGCAGACACTGGGTAAAGGAGAATCGGCGAAATAAGTGTACAAGGCGAAGAGTATCATCTTCAGTGCAGACCTATGCATGCTGAAAGCAAAGGAAGGGGGAGTGCGAGCGTCATGAAGTTGCGTAACATCAAGACACGAGCATGTCGCAATTCTGTCGCATCGTTCAGACGGCCCCGCTGGACGCGATGAAATTCACGAAAGCGCACGACCAGCTCCCGACCTTCACCGTTTCGCAAACCTATAACCATGCTGACTGGCGCAGGAGCAGTAAAATCACTACTCGTTCGCCCAGGGTGTCGGTATGCGAGCTCAGCCACCGCTGGGGATAAGTACAAAGTCCTGGTCATCGGCGGAGGTGCGTAGTATGCTAATCTGGATGGTTTGCGCTCACAAATTCGAACCTCAGGTTCTGCAGGCCTTGCTGTCGCCCAACAAATCTTCAATAGGTTTGCCGACGCTGGCAAGCCTCTAAACAAGCATGACATCGGCATAGTTGACGGCACGGAATGGCACAACTACCAGGTACGTCGTCGCTCGTGTCTCGCCAGCGCGCATCGTTGAACGCCGTCTGGTGTAATACTAGCCGGGATGGTGGGTCTATCCGTCTCAGAAACTTACTGTTTGTCTAAATGCCGTGCAGGACCCTTGTTGGGTCGGGCCTGAAACAGAAGTCAGAACTGCGTAAGCCTCTCGCAAAGCTCATACCCTCGAACATCGCACACGTCGCAGAGAACGTGGCAACGTTCTCTCCGGAGACCAATACTATTACTACGGAAGCCGGTCGCACAATTGCGTATGAACAGCTTGTGGTCGCCCCTGGTCTCCAGATCAACTACGACGCGGTCGAGGGTCTCCCCAATGCTCTTGCCGACGCTTCCTCCGGCGTTTCGACAATTTATTCGTATCATACATGTGACAAGACATGGGCTGACATTGAAGCGCTCCGGACTGGGCGTGCTATCTTCACACAGCCCGCAGGCATAGTCAAGTGCGCCGGCGGCGAGTCTTTCCTCTTCAACTGTGTTTCTTCTGTTTCACGTAGCACTTTCGAATCTAGCTCCTCAGAAGATAATGTGGATGGCTTGGGACAGGTGGAGACAGACTGATCGGAGAGACAAGATCAGGATCGACTTCTTCACCGGGCAGCCGACGATGTTTTCTGTCCCAAAATACTCAAAAGCGCTCGATGCGCTTCGCGAGGAGCGCGGTATCGGCGGCAAATTCAACCACAATCTTGTCTCGATTGACGCGGCTAACCATAAGGCCACTTTCAAGAATGCCTCTGATGGGTCTACCGTTACCGAGGACTACACTTTCCTACATGTCGTTCCCCCGCAAGGTCCATTGAACGTGATGAAAAAATCCCCAATCGTCGATGCAGCTGGTTGGGTGGAGGTCAACAAGCAGACCCTCCAGCACGTCAAGTTCCCTAACATCTGGGCTCTGGGCGATGCTTCTTCTCTACCGACGAGCAAAACCGCCGCCGCCGCCATCGCTCAAGCGCCGGTACTCACGGAAAACTTGTTTACCTTTGTCGATTCCGGCAAGGTTGGTCCCGCGACTTACACAGGATACACGAGCTGCCCGGTATGCTTCCGTGTACGATACATCGCGTCGCCCCCTATTAACCTATGCGGCAGCTGCTCACTGGATACGGCCAGCTCATGCTTGCTGAGTTTCAGTATAACGCCGTGCCCGATGAGTCGTTCGCCAATATTTTTGGTGATCAGGCTAAGCCTCGTCGGTGAGTTGTTTCCCGGCGGCATGTTTTCGCAGGATCTTACACCCTTCGCAGAGCATTCTATCACCTGAAGAAGGTTAGGGAGGCACATTTTCTCGGGTTGCAATTGCTGCTCATCTTCTATAATCTAGGATTTTTTCCCCTGGATCTACTTCAACTATCATGTAAGTTAGTGCAGCGACTGTAGGCAGAACTATCTGACCTATACATACAGGTCAACGGCCAGTGGTTCGGCAGGCATGGCATAAGGCCCCCGAAGTTTGCTTAAGCTGGAGCGCGCTATTTATTTGTATACATCATCTTACGGTGCATATACGTTTTCCAGTAGCATTGTACGACATGCCTCGCTTTGTCGTGAGGAAAGAGCGCGAGCCACCGTGCGTCATGAGACGCGTCTTATCACGTGTGCTCGTTCGTTGAGTGGCCCCGATCACTATGGGACGCGTCGTGCCTTGTTTGTGCTAGTTTGACCTCAACTATCATCCTTGCCCTCGTCAACCATGTCACGATCTATGAATGCAGCGCAAGTAATTGCGCTGGGCGAATACCTCGATCCCGATTTTGATCCCCGCACGTTGACCGTCTCTCAGCTACTCGGCGTCTTCGGTTTCCACAACATTCGCTATCCGACCCCGTATACCAAACCCAAGCTAGTGCAGCTTTTCCACGACGAAATCAAACCCAGAACCAAGGCCTTCAAGAAGGAGAGGCTGAAACAAGAGAATAGTTCAGCCAGCGACGAAGGTATCAAGGATGGTATCACTGGGGAATATTTGAATCCGCCTAAGGTATGTGGCATGAAGTGTTTGCCTCAACTTCGCATCCTTACATGGGCATGCCCCAGCAACTTCGTCGATCATCGCGCCGGGGTTCACGCGCCCCCACCGCCGAACCGGAGGTTCAAGCTGAACCGGTACGTAGCGATCGCCAGCACCTATGCCAATAACTGACGTCCCGCGAGCCAAAGCGTCGCCGCTCTACACAACCCGCGGCTGGCGCTGCAGCCCGCAAGACTACTCGGCCACAGCCTACTCTGATCGAGGAGAGTGAGCCGGAAGCAGATGAGGAGCCTGTTCGAAAAGTCAGCAGAGGCAAGCGAGCGGTGCGTCTCAAGTTCTTTCCTGTTTTGTACATACCCTGACACCCCGAAGGCTGAAGATGCAGGCTCCCGGGGACGGAAAGTTTCACAAACTGTGCGTCCTAACTTGGAAATTGCCAATGAATTGACCTTATAGTCAACCCAGTTTGCCGAGGACAGCGGGTGGGAAGACAACAACGTGTTCCAGTCCGGTGCTGAGTCGTCATCGCCTGTGCACCCGGCTCCGAAGCCGCGTTCACGCAAGAGCGCTCCTAAGACAACAGCGGCGCCTGCGCGTCGATCGACGCGCAAGGTCTCTGCGCCACCGCCGGAGCGTCTACCATCATCGCCTCCTGCTTCTGACGATGAAGATGAGGCGCCGCGAACGTTTTCACCTCCTCGCTCGGCTAAATTTGAACCACGTCTCTCGCCTGAAGTGGTCCTCGAGAACCAGCGGTTCGGTAGCCCGGGTGCAGTGAGTCCCAACTTCGGGCGACAGCGGTCTCCTTTCGTGTCACCCTTCAAGATGCAGAGTTCTCCATTCCGAGCACAAGATTCCCCGCTCCGTCCCATAGGCACGCCTCTGCGGCCTCCGGACGAAACTATCCCGGATTCAGATCCTGAACGGCAGTTGGAACGGGTTGACGATACGGAATCCGTGGAAGAAGAGGAGGTGGATGAACTCTATGACGATGAGACGGAGGACGCTAAGCAGGTACGAATCATTAGCGAGGCCATAGGCCGTGGAAGTTCTAGCGATCCGGTCCTGGATGTCGTTCTTCCTGCCGAAAGGCCTCCAAGTGTGTTCTCTCGTATCTTTCTCGTGCTTGTCCTGGTTCTCGGCGCCCTGGCTACTTGGCCGTACAAGATGCAGTCCGCTTCCATCGGCTTCTGCGACACAGGCTCCAGCACCAATGACATCTTAGAGAGTATCCGTACTCGAACTGCGTCCATCGAGGCATGCCAGCGCGAGAACCGTACGACCCTCTACCTGCCTTCTGCTAACAACGTCAACGCCATCGAACACATGGAGCCCTGCCCTACCGTCCTTGAGAGCGCGTTGCCTGTGCCCGACTTTTGTACCCCGTGCCCGGACAACGCGGAGTGCCACCACACAGAGGTCGCGTGCACAAACTCGTTTATCATCCGACCACACGCACTCTTGTCCTTCCTGTCCGTTCCCACTCTTCATTCCCTCAACATCTCATCGCCTCCGAAGACTCTGCCCGCTCCTACTCAGTGGGTCCTGAATGCTGTCCATACTGCACTGGATGGTCTTCCTCGCCTTGGCCCAGTGGCGCTGCCTCCCCGTTGCGTCGAGGACCCCAGCAGGAAGCGCTTTATTGGCATCCTCGGAAAGGCTATCGAGGCCATGCTGGCAGAGGAACGTGGGAGACGGCTGTGCGAAGGGAGCGTCAGACGCTTCAAGGACGAAGACGGCGGGGAGGCACGTGCATACGGCCACGAGGTATCATGGCTGCATGACATGCTCAAGGAGAAGACGTCTGTGAGTGATCATCTTCGCAGCGCCGTCGCTACTCCCTGAAGTGCGTCTAGGAAAACAAATTGCCTGAATTCGATAGTACGTTTGCCGAGGCAATGGTACAATTGAAACAGTGGGGTGGCATGATTACGGGCTTGGACCAAGAGTACGTTCTGACACTCGATCCCTGCGCTAGCTTCTAACGCGTATCCCAGAGGACATACATATATTGCCCATAAAACGCCAAAAATGCATATCGGTTGTCAGGTCATCGTCAAGGGCAGGGAAGCATGGATGGAATGGCGGGCAACCGTCCTCTGTATGCCATCTTTTGTTTCACTCCGCAGCCCGCTGATCTGACCGTCGCACTTGTCCCCTCCAGCGATCGTTGCATCACTTCTAACCGCGATCTACTACCGGAATCGGCGTGCGACGGGTAAAGTCGAGGCTCGACGTGCGCGGGAGCTCGCGCGCGTGGCACTGGACATGCTGCAGCAGAAAGAGCTTGAGCACTACACGGACCCTGTCCGGGCTCCCGAGCCATACATCTCCGTCCTCCAGCTCCGCGACCTTGTGCTCCAGGACGAGCACTCACTTGCGCGGCGGGAGCGTCTCTGGCGCCAGGTCGCGAGCATCGTCGAAGCCAATACGAATGTCCGTGTCAACCAACAGGAAGTCGCAGGCGGCGACGAGACGATCGTCTGGCGTTGGATCGGCACGGCTGGACGGCCCATCGCGCAGTTCGAAGGTGCCAGTGGGCGCGTCATCGCATGAAGCCTGACATCTTTGACCCGCTCGCCGACGTGGGATCTGACGAACTTTGATGATTTATCGCTATTTCTCCCGTCCTGCACTTCTCCCTGTTCTCGCTCTCGTCGCGCTCGTCCGCTGCCTGCTTCTCGTTCCCACTGTAATTATCACCGATGACTGATTCGCGCGGTCCCGCGCCCTTGATTGGCTCGATTTTTTAGGTTGATATGCGACCCCCGCGTACTAGTACGAGTACAGTACATGTCAGTATGTCAGTGTCCCTATGCCCCTTCCCCCTCTTGTCCTTTCTCTCGCCTTGTACCTATGTTCTCGACACGACGCGGCCAGTCTAGACCCTCGAAACGCAGCACGTCTAAACAGCCGCCGCCTGCCCCCCCTACCCCACCCCTTGCCATGCCCACTCTTCTCGCCCGATCGACGCGTGGTTCTCCCGCGGTGTAAGTCGGCACAATCAAGTCTCGCGGCGCGCGCACCTCGACGTCGCCCAGGCGGGAATCGAGTGACAGGCGATCCGCCCGTTTGGGCCAATGACGGGGGCCCTGCCTCCCTTCGATAAGAACCCCAGATTGCGACACACGCCGCCCCCGCCCGCCGATTTCGAAGGCATCTGCGCGCGCGCCGTTCTGTTCTGGGTCCAGAACCAATAGTTCGACGTTTGTGGCGTGCGCACACGCCAATTTAGCGGTCTCGTGCGAGAACGAGGTCCTGGCGGCGCAGCCTGAGGACGGGGTGAACACAGCATGATGATGCGTGTGAGCGGAGCGCTGGGCTCTGCGCCGTCTGCACCATGCGACGCGCGTCAGCGCGCGAATTCTGAGCAGCTTCTGGTGAGACGGTACGACGACTGCTGTAGCTGCCGGTGAAACGGAACGACTACTGCAGCTGTTTTGCTAGTGAGACAGAACAGCAGACTTGCTGGAGCCGCAGGGGAATGCGGCTAGTAGCAGAGGCGACCTCGGGCCGAACGCTACACGCATCTGTGGATCCGGATCTGGGTCCGTTGGGCGCCTACGCCACCGCGCCGAGCGGCCGGAACCTCTTGCCCGTTTGCGATGGCGCGCAGGCACGGCACGCGCGGCGGGCGTTCGGGAATGAGATTGGTCGGCGGATGCAGAGCGCGCGCTCTGTCGCTCCGGCGCTGAGGGTAACGTCAATCCGGCACTTAAGTTGGTATGTGGTGTAGGGTAGGAAGCGCTAGCCTCTTCCCGTTACGGCGTGCGGTGTGCGATGGAACTTCCGGCGCACGCGCGCGCGCTGTAAACTTAAGCTTTGGTTTTATTGCGCTGTTTTACTTAATGGATGGCACGCAGGGCTGGGAGATCTGCAGAGTCGCGGCGCGTGCGTAACTGTGAGACGGGCGATTCAGAGTGACATATCGGGCCGCGATCGAAGTCGCGCGCGCGCGCGAGACGAACTTCTGTCCTTCGATACCGCATCGGAGGTGCCGAGTCTTCCATCACGGCGGTCGAGCCGCCGGGACGCCCAGCTTGCGCATGCGCATGCGCACGCGACTCCGCGGCCGGCCAACAGACACCGACGTGTTCTGTAGTACTACTGTGCTACGTGACATGTGCACGCATGCGTTCTCGGATCTCGCGCGTGTCGCGACGCGTACGTGTCTTGGCCGGCTCGCGCGCCGTCGAGCCGCCTCCATCGCCACCGCCACCGACCCTCTACCGTGCCGCCGACGTCACTCATGCCCACCCGCCCGTACCGAGCGGGAGCGCACTGAGAATCTTCTCCGCGAGTGCGCGCTTCATAAACTGTTCCTCTGCGAGCACGCGCGTCGTCTGTCGTGTGCGTGCGCGGCGGGTCAGCAAGACGCAGAAATGACGGGGGAACGCGATGCACGCACGCGCAGGAACCTATCGAGATCGATCCTCCCGGCGTTGAGCGCGCGATGGAGATGGTACATCGTATCCTCGATCGCGTTGTCGTCCGCGACGAGGTCAATGAGCCTGCACGTGCCCATCAGCACAGGGACGCGCGCACGCAGGCCGCACGCAGCACGCACTGATTATGCACGATCGACGTCGAACACACGAGCTCGTCGACGGGCGGCTCGCCCTTCCTCCGCATCTCCGCGACGCGCTCCTCCGCGTCTTTCACCGCGCGGCGCATGCGCTCGACGACGCCCGCGCACACGTCGCGCACGGCGCCGAGACGCGCCTGCTCGTCGCGGATCGCAGGTGCGCCGGCGAGCAGATCGCGCTGGTGGGCGCGCAGGCGCTCGGCGTCGTGTGCCAGCGCGTGCCGGAGCGAGAGGAGCTCGGCGCGCAGCTTCTCGTGCGCTTGCTCGTGCAGCCAGAGGAGCTCTGGATTCGGCGGGCGCGCGGGGGCAGCGGGTGCGGGTGCGGGTGCGGGTGCGGGTGTAGGGGCGGTGTCGTTGTCGTCGTCGGCGTCGAGAAAGTTTGGCGGAGGGAGTGCCGGGCCGGGGACCGGTGCGGGGACGTGGATGGGGATAGGTGCGTGCGGTGATATAGGAGGCGCAGGCGCGGGGACTGGCGTCGGCGCTTGGACGTATGTTGTGGCGTGGACAGGTGGTAGTGGAGGGAGCGGGGGCGTCGGGGCCGCGGGGGGCACGGACCAGCGGGGGACGGAGTTCGGGCCGGGAGCCGGAGGGGGCGCCGGCGTGTTCCGCTGGGTCGGGGAAGGGACGAGGAGGACGGAAGAGGGCCGGGTGTGGGCGTGATGGGGCGGGCTGTGCGGTTGGGGCTGAGGCTGTGGGATGTGCGCTGTCGCTGCTGCGACGGGAAAGACGGAGGAGGGGGGCTTCGGAGGCAGGGCCGGCTGTGCGGCAGAGCAGATAGTCAGATGGCCGCCGGGATTTACGGAAGAGTGACGTGGGCGGGTGACTGACGGACTGGTACCTGGAAGAAGACGATGACGGGATGGGCGCAGCGCCGTTGGGGGCGGGCGGCGAGAGCGAGGCCGGGGGCTGGAGGAGGGGCGGCGAGGCCGGCGCGGGCGGCTTGGGGGGCACGGCGGGAGGACGGGGTCCTGGCTCGGGAGGGAGCTGGCTCGGGCTCGTTTGGGGCGGCTGCTTCGGTTTGGAGTATAGGGGAGGGTCGCGTGAGAAGTGGACCTGCATCGCCTGCACGAGCGCGAGCAAGCTCCGGCCCTGCAGACATCAGGGACGTCGAAAAAGCGGGGTGAGATGTGCGTGGGGTGGACGGACCTCGTTCTTGCGGGCCCAGTCCTGGAGGTAGTCTATGCTGGCGCGGCCGCTGACGTCCATGTGCTTGCCGGGCTTGACGAGCATGTCCGAGGTGGGCACGACGTACGCGATGGGCGGATCGCGAGGATAGTCCCGCGGAAGCCAGACGGCGATGGGGATGTGGTAGGCAGATTGACGGTACTGGATGGGAAGCAGGCCGTGCACGCAGAGGAGCAGCTGTGTCCGCCCGTCATCGTACGCTGTCGTGGACGTGTGGGTGCCAGTGGGCGATGCTGGACGTGGACCGGACGGACGTACTGTAGATGTCTGTCTTGGGTCTGAGGGTGGCGACGGCGCCGAGGGCAGCGTCCACGTCGGCGTAGACGCTGTCGGCTGCGGGGTAGAGCGACGTGTTCTGGCGAAGCCACTGTCTGGTGAGAGCGTGGGCCATGGAGAACCGCGCGCCTGCGGGCGTCGGGTGAGGCAGATCGCGTGGACGGGGCCTGGGAAGCGACCTTCCTGATCGGGAGGGACGGCCGGGGGCCGGGGACACGGCGCGGCGCGGTGGGGAGCGGCTATCGAGCGGGGCGAGGAGGGCAGGCGGGTGCCGGGGACGGAACGTTTGAAGATGCCATTTGCGGGCTTGCTGCCGGGGTGATCGAGCACCGGGATGTTCCTCGCAGAGAACAATAGCCGATTCCGACGCCGCCTCGCAGGCCACAGGCCGCTGCAGGCCGCGCGCCAGCTCGGATCGGGCCATCCGTCTCCTATCTCCACGCTGTCGGGCAGGGCCCGCCTTTTTCGGCCTCCTTCCTCCTCAAATCTTATTCGACATTCCCTTTCTCCCGACCTCGCGCCGCCCACCGAGCCTCCACTTGGCTTATATAGGCCCCATGTCCTCTCCCCTTCCCCCTCCCTCTCCCCCTCCATCCTCCCCGAGTCACCCATGGCCGCTTCTCGCCTCCTCGACCCCATGTCCTCCTCCTCCACCCTCTCCTCCGCCTTCACCGCCTCCTCCCTCAACACCTGCCCGTCCCTCTCGTCCTCTTCGAACGCCTCCTCCGTCGAACCCGAGCAGTCCTCCGTCACCCCCGCCAGGAAGCATCGCAAGATGCTCAAGGACGGCACCAGCGAGGTCTGGCCAGAGTACCTCGAACGCATCTTCGTCCAAGGTGCGACGCGTCTCCCACTACGCGTCTTCACAACCGTGTCTCACTCCGGAGCGCGTCTCCTCCCCGTCCTTCTTTTTTCCCACGCTCAGGTCTTCACGCCTATTGGAGCTCTCCCTGGGCGACGTACACCAAGGGCCGCAGCCGCTGGCGCAACCAGTTCCTCGTCGACTACCTCCACAATGCCGGTATCGATCGTTCCAAGAAGCAGGTCGCAAGCCACATACAGGTCCTCCGCAACATGTGGAAGGGCCAAAAAGGTGCGCCCCATTGGCCTCGTGTCTTTCATTTGTCTCACCTGCCCGCATGCTAATCCTTCCAAATAGAGTATGAGCTCGTCGCCAGCGCAGACGAACTCGTCAATGCCGCTCCTGCCGCTCGCTCCTCCCCCGGCAGCCCCCGCCCCCACAAGTCCCGCGTCCGCCAACGTCCTCGCGCTCGCTCCACCCTCTCAGACGACCCCGAGCCCGAGTCGCCGATCGACGTCAAGGAAGAACCGGCGGAGGAGGAGGTCGATCACGGCCTCCTGGCTGTGCCAGAAGCCGTCCCGTTCTCCCCACGAACCGACAAAAACGAGGACGGGCCCGCGAAGCACGAACTGACGTCCTCGCCCGAGCTCTCCGGACCCCTCTCGCCCTTCTCCGCCGATAGCCCCGCCAGCTCGCCCGCCGCTTCCACCTTCACCGCCCCCGATTGCCATTTCCCGCCTCACCACGACGCGCGCGGCCGCGCCCTCTCCACCGCCCCGATCGGGCCCGTGCAGCACGCGTGCCACCTCGCAGCGCTCTCGCTCTGGGCAGAGGGCATGCACCCCGTCTCCTTCGACCTCGCAAGCCTCATCTCCGGCGCCACCGCGCCGGGCACCCGCGCCGTCCTCCGCGTGCAGCTCCGCGCATCCCTGCTCAGCGACGTCACCTCGCCGCCGACGATGCACGGCTTCCAGGGCACCGTCTCGTTTTCCGGCCGCTGGCTCCGCGCCGCGACGTGCATAACGCGCGTTATCGTCGACGGCGTCTGCGACTCGGAAGAGGCAGGCGCGTTCGACCCCGCCGCCTCGCTCCCCTCAACCTCCGGCACAACCGCCTTCCTGCCCGACTCCTGGCTCTCCCGCTGCAGATGGCGGAACGCCGGTACGTGCTCCCGCCCCACTGGCGTCTCGCGCCGGAACTGACTCCACCGCCACAGGACTGCCTACGCGCCTCGTGCAGCAGATCGCCGTCGATGGCACCGAGATCGCGACGATCCTGTACGACCTCGAACGCCCCGAGTCCGGCTGCGCCGCCGCCGTGCTCCTCGGCTGCTCGCTCGAGGGCCCGCGCCCGCGCGCCATCTCGACTGAGCGCACGCCGCCCGCGTACACTTGGGAGCCCCGCGCGCGCCCGACGCTCCACCCGCGCGCGCAGACGCTGTCTTTCCCGCCGTCCGGGCAATATTTGTTCCCGTCCACGCTCTTCTCATGACCTCTGTACGGACCGCATACCCATTTAACGCGCTTTAATGACCCTCGGATTGCTCGGTTCCGTATGATCCCTTCTCATCTCTCGTTATTTACTATCCCCCCCCCGCTCGGACCGTGTACGCTTCGTCCCCGCCTGTTGTATACTTGTATTCATAGCTCTCCTGATCGCTTACCTCTACGTACCCAGATGTACTGATAGCCGCGCCCGGATCTACACTCCCTTTCTCGCGGAACACGCGAGCCGTCGTCTGAAAGCCTGAGCTGGCACGGAACAACCGCGATTGGCTCGCGTGCCGAACGAACGTGCACGCGCTGTGTGATCATCGAAAGGTTGTCGGCAGGACCAAGGGCGCCCGATAGACTCGCGTCCGAACAGCGAACAACACGGCAGCTACACCTGTTCCATCGTACAGCCCACGCACAGCACAGCACACCTCGCGCCTACTACACACCACCTCTACGCGCGCTAGCCCACCAGCCGCGCGGCAGCCTCGCGCACGCGCGGATCGACGTGCTCTCGCCCGAGGACGAACAGTTCAAACGCCGAGGACGCGAACGCGTTCGCGAGCTGCGGGTCCGTCGACGCGGGCCGGTACACGCCGTCGGCCGTGCGGTCCGCGGACGCGAAGAGTGCGTCGAGCGCCGGTGCGCGCGCGCGCAGGTCGGCGATGAACGATAGGGCTTGGAGCGCTGCGGGTGCGGGCCAGTGTAAGGCGGCGCTCAGCAGCCGCTTCGTGAGTGCTGCGGCGAGCTGTGGCGGGGGCGGCGCAGAGCGTGGGGAGAATGCGAGGCGGAGAGCGCGGAAGAGGAGGGAGGATGCTGGGTGCTGTTGGGGCGGTGGTGGGGCGCGGTCGAGCGAGGGCTCGAGGCTGAGCGGGAGGATGAGCGCGTAGAGCTGCGCGATGAAGTCGGAGAGGTCGACGGTGAGCGCTTCGCCTGTGAGGACTGGTGTTAGAGGCGCGCGGCAACGGGAAGGAGAGTGGCACCTTGGCCGGAGAGCAGGTCGAAGGCGGTGATGATGCATGCGAGACGCAGCCGGACGCGATCCGCGGTGTCCGTGGCGGTGTCCCCGTCGGCCGGGTCCGCGTCGCGCGCGATGAGGTCCCGCAGGACGGCCATGAGGTCCTTGAAGAAGTCGACGCTGACGAGGTGCGCGAACTTGGAGACGCCGCGCAGCGCGGCGGGAAGGAGTGGCGTCGGCGCCGGGTGCTTGAGGATCCGGAAGTACAGCACGAAGAGCAGCTTCAGCGTTTCCGTTTGCTAGGACGGGCGTCGGGAAAAGGTCAGCTCGGTGTCTCCGCGAACGGCGGAATGACATACGTTCGTCGTGCGCTCCTCCCGATCAACCTCCGCTTCCGCTTCTCTCATCTCTTTCTCGATGCCCTTGCGCTCCTTGATCACCTTCTTGGCTTTCTTGCTCAGGTGCTGCTTTTCGACGCCGCCTTTCTTGCGCTTGTTCTTGTCTTTCGCCGGCTTCGGCTTCGGTTCGCGCTCGACCTTGGCCTCAGACGCGCGGACGCCGAGCTCGGTCTTCAATCGGAGATGGAGAAGGCAGCTCAGCACTTCGGGGTGAACCTTGAATCGCCGCTCCTTGACCATGCGGTTGAGCAGCCGCACGATCTCGAGCGACGGAACACCCGTCTCGTCGGCGCGAAACACTGTGATGACAGTTTCCGAGCAGAGATCGGAGTGCTGCAAAAGGGCAAACAAAATCAGGACAGCATGGCTGACGGGCGGAGTCGGCGGAAGTTACCTCATCCCAGGAACGCTTGCTCAGGCGCGAGACGACGGCGCTCATCAGGTTGACGCGGAAGTTGAAGTGTGTGACCGACGTGAGGAGCGTGCACATGCTACGCAGTGCTACATCTTCTAGCCCCTCCTTGGCTTCGGAAGTTTGTTAGAACCGGCCTTCTACAAGACACGTCGCGGAGGAGCACGCGCACCTTTCAGCTCGTGCTCGAGCGATTTCAGATATGCCTGGTAGACGCTGACGAGGCCCTGTTCCCATTCGCGCGTCCGCGCCACAATCTGACTGACCTTCTCGGCTTTTTCTTTATCGGTCAGGGCGCGTATCCGGTATCCCGGTATGACGTCCTTGAACACGGCAAGTTGCGAGAGCATCGCCAGCTTCCGTATCAAGGGGTCGTTCGGGACGGGCTCTGGTCGCGTCGGCGTGATGATCTCTGGCAGCGAGAACGTGTGCAGACGTCGGAGCAGGCCAAGCTGCGAGACGGTGAGCATAAGACGCCGGTGTCTAAGACACGAGACGATGTCTGAGGACGGACGTTGTTCTCTGGGTCGGCGACGATCTCCTGGCAGATCCCGGCAATTTGCTCTTTAGCGGCCTGGATACGCGCTTTCCGGGACTTCGCGCCGACTACATCGGCGACGGCAGGTCGGCCAAAACGGGCGCCCGTAGCAACATCGTCTCGAGGAACGTTCGGTTCGGGAATGGCCTCCTCTTCCTCCTCGCTCGACTCGTCGGACTCGTACAGATGAATTTTCCCATTGAGGTTTTGTATTCGACCATCGGGGAGCTTTATGGGCAACCGATTGATGCCTCTGTCAGACTCCGAGCCACTCCACGACGGTCGTCGTCGGCGGGGGATAGCTTCGTAGGACAGTTCCGAGGCATCAGAATCGCGCCTTCGAGCGCGCGAGCGGACCCGAGACGGACCCGCGACAGGTTCGTCAGGGTCGTAGTCAATAGCTGCAGATCCGTCGTCGTCCGAGCCGTCGAGATCGGAAGGAACGCCAGAGTCCCAGTCGTCTTCGTCGGAAGAGTGAGAGTGTAGGGAAGGCAGATCATCGTCGGAAGGAGCCTTGCGCACCGGTTTGGAGAGCTGGTGCAACCGGTTCTGCTCCTTCTTACTCCTGTGCATCGTTATGAGCGTTCCGTAGCATGTGGCGCAATAGTTACACGCCTGGCTATGCCCTTCTCATCCAGGGACGAAAGAAACTTCACTGCGGGACCGTATTCATCGAACATGCCCGTATCCTCCTCTTCGAGCGCGGAATCCTCATCGTCGTCTTCGCGTTGGGGAACGGGTATCATGAGGCGGTCATACGCGCGCTCCTTGCCCTTGCCAGCCTTGGTTTTGCTACTGGCCTTGACGGGCCTTGTATGCGTCAACTTGCGCTTTTTTGAAGGTCCCTGTGAACATGTTAAACCGGTCAGCGGGGAAGGATCCCACTACTCACCTGCTGACCTTTCGCAGATCTCTTCCCGTGAGTTTGTGTGCCCATGGCCTGAGCTGAGGCCGTGGCAAGCTATGGCCGCAAAGTGCAAAGTTTGAACGCGTCCTGGATGTCACGTCGCGTGCGCTTGCTCGGACGCCGACGCGGTTGCCGTGTCGCAAGCCGCCCTTCTCTGCCATACCCTCCGCTCTTACCACCTCATCCCCTCAACAGCCGTCGCGTTTGGTGGCTTCTCAATCCAGGCTCTGTTCAAAGTGTATACTCTACATTCTCCATGATGGAGGCAGACGCGCCTCCAGTTAGCTTCACTTTACGCCCACACCACTTAAACCTCCTGGTCATGATCACCCTCATCTACAAACATTTCGATAGATTGAATTTCAGTCCCATATTTCTTCTTCGGATCCATGAGATTATCATCTGCCAAATCTCGGAAGTAAGCCGATCGCCAGCGTGTGCATTGCAAGCTGTTTATCCGCCTGTTAGACCGTGCGCCCGAAGACACACGCTGAGATTATGGATATGCTGAACAAGGCCGCAACGTCCGACAATCCTGTGAATGTGGAATATGTCACTGCGGTTTCTGCACAAGTTGTTCTACCGCTCCATTATAGTGCTTTTTTGCTGACGGTGGACCTTTCAGTACCAGGACTTCATGAGCGTGGACCGCCTAACGTCTTTCATGTCACGTACGCCGCTGCGCAGTGTGAAGTACCTCTGACTGAATTTTCATAGTCATGTCTCTCATGATTCAGGACGTGAACGGCGGCAGTGACGACGTAAGGCCTCCCTGCAGAACCGCGACGGCATCTGACGCTTGACCTACAGACGGACCTGGTTCGTGGGTGATCGCGAAGTCTTGAGAATCTTGCTAATGTTCCCTAAGCATCGAAGGTCATATTATGGTTACTTTTGTCGTAGATGCATGGTCGCGTTCTTGAAGCTGTCTTTCGCTGGTGCCTCTAAGCTCCGTGAGGATCATCACGAGTGGCTCCTTGGCAACTCTGGGGCTGGCTACGATCCGACGGACAAGGAGCCTGAAAAAATAGGTACTTCGTTCGACACAGCGTGCCTTATGAAGCTCAAGGAGGTAGGAGATACTTTGTGGAAAACGACAGCAGACGAATCCGAATGGGCATCATCAGATGCGTACTCGCAGTGCGTGCATCGCGCTAATTTACCGCCTACTCCAACAATTGCGCAGGTTCGAGCGCGCGTTGGCTATCAACGATTCAAATATTGGGAACGAAAGTATCCGAAAATTCTTCGAACAGCATTTTCACGAGGGTACTGATTCGTACGTGCGTTGCTGTATAGTACGCGTTCTCCATTGTGAGCTTCCATAGCGGTCTGCGTCAGCACGCCCTCCTCAACTTATCCAGAATGCATTACTTGCGAGGCGAACATATCGCTACGCGAAAGGCATGAGCCATTCTATCCGAGGGAATGGGATCTGACAAGGGTTATGCCAGTTTCTCTTAGAGGCCATCAACGTCGCAAGGACGGCAGGCGACAAAGAGACACTTCAGCATTGTCAGAGGTTCTTTGTTGAAGTACCTTCTTCTTTTTCCTGCCCTCAATCTTAGTCCAGTCTACTTCATCGTCTACCTCCAACATCGGGAACCCGGCCTGTGATTAATGACATTCAGCCTTCCTTGCACCCTTTGGATGTCTTGTTCGATGTCGAGAAGCTCATGAGGGTAAAATCAGTACGTCGCTGCTTTTGTTGGCGATCTCTCTCTTGACCTTGGCTGTGAAGGAACAGCCACTCAGCGCTGCTTTCGAGAAACTTACCCAAGCGATCGGTCTGTACGATCACTGGATCGACGTACAAGGGCACATTCCCGACGACCGGGAGGAGTGGGGACAGCATGCGGTACAGTCTGTGATTTGGAGTGCTGCAGGTATGTTTCCTGTCAAGACCCACAAAGATCTGTTTCAATCCCGTTAGATTAGGTTGCGAGAAATTGGCTGCGATAGAAGAAGACATCGTCACACTATTCACTGAAACCGGTGGAGACGACAATAATACCATCGTTGTGGCGCTTAATCGCGCGTACAGGGTAATCTTAGCTCCGTACAGCTGTACATTTCAGCCACAATTCTAACAAAAGATTTAGCGTGCTCGTCAAGGAGAGTATCGCCAGGCTCTAGCCAGTCTCCTAGAACCCGATGTGTGGCGTGGAATTCTACTCACAGACTATACACGATGGTCGTGGCAAATATGGCAGATACTTGCATTGCGTGCGAGCAGACGGTGCGCCGAATAATCCCAACGTGACACTTGACGTTAGAGGGCGTTATTATAGGGGCCAACTCCGCTTTTACGACAATTTCCTGATACCCCGACGCCCGCCCGGTCCGTTCAATCCTCGTGATCATTTCAAAAGTAACAGGCCACCGATTTCTTCACTCATCCGTGAGCCTCTGTTCGAAGCCATGGAACTGCGCGTATGTTCGTCCCTCCTTGCTGCCAACTTCGATCTCACTGCATCGCCGTCAGAACGCGGGCCAACCAGCACATTGTGTTGAATATATCCTCAAGTCGCTTTGGCATGCTGAGTACCAGTTCAGGTTCGGCTTCTATAGGACTGGCATGATCTTGCTCGCGGACATCGGGCTGGAATTCGGCATGACCAAGCGCTCGAAGGAAATTGTCGAAAACATACTACCCCAGGTGAGTGACGTTGTTACTGTTGGTAAACACGCATTGATACGCCTTGAAGGTAATCTCTGGTGACGACCTCGAGCAACGTGCTTTGGCGTGCGTCACTTTCGCCCGCTGCACTATTGCGGCCGGAGAGAGATCCCCTGGATCTCTTCGTGATGCCATACATTATCTTCAGATGGCAGAGCGCGACTACGCCAAGATTGAGGGTTTGCGCTCACTTGCCGACGTGCAATACTTGCTCTCGGTTGTATATCACAATCTTGGGATGGAGAAGGAGCGAGATGATGCTGCATCGCGAAACCTAATGACGGAGGCGGAAGCAGCGAAGGAAGCGGAGGTATTTTGTGAGGATTGGATTTCGGATGTATGGGAGCTGCATTGTGATGTTGGTGCAGTACTTGCAAGGCGGTAATAACCTTTCGAAGCAGAATACGCCACAGGCCACATCCCTTTCACAAATAGCTTCCGCGTTCATACTCATCTTCGGACATGATGCATGATGCTTCGCGACGGAGCGCCCGTTCACTCTCGCGTGAGCCGCGAGGCTAAATAAGATCACGTGATTCTGTTTCGTCGCGTTTGAGTCGCATCCGCGGCCCTTGAGGTCACCGAGCCTCGACTGCGACGTGCTAACGCACCTTCCCTCCTTTTCGCCGATGGACGGCCCGCCTCCTCAGGAGGAGGATTTTTCCGTTCTATCTATTGAAGATCGTCTCGCACACAAGAACTGGAAGGCTCGAGTCAGCGGATATGAGGCACTCAATAAGGCTTTCCAACTTACCGTTTCGGATTCGGATCCGACCTTCAAGCCCTACATCAACAACCCAGACACGCTTAAGAAGATTGTAACGGACGCGAATGCTGTTGCTCAGGAGAAGGGTGTGGAATGTGTCGTCGCGTTCGTTAAGTTCGCTGGGGAAAACGCAGCAAGGACGCGGGAGGTTGTCGTGCCCGCATTGGTGGACAAGTGCCTCGGATCTACGCGTGCTGGGACGAAGAACCACTCCATAGAGCTCATTTTACAGTACGCAGAAGTTGAGAACGGAGGCGCTGGTGTCGTGGTGCGTGTCCGGCTCCTGCTTATGCGTTACGTTCTAAAGTCTTCCATCTCCATGTTTTAGGAGAGCGTTTTGCCTGGCCTCAGTGCCAAGCAACCCAAGGTGGTTACAGGTACAGTCACCGCATTGAAAGAGGTTGTCCAGTGAGTCTTCCGATTCTTTGTTGAACGCGTTAGCAGCGGTCGTCTGCATCGTGGTGGCACTCGCAAACGTCATGGCCCGTTATGGTCCGCTCGATGTGATGTTTATAATCTTACCCTGCTTTCAGGCAGTTTGGCATCCAAGTCACTCCACCAGCGCCCATACTCAAGACCTTGCCCAAGATTTTTGGTCACACAGATAAGAATGTTCGGGCAGAGGGCTCCAACCTCGCGCGTGCACTGTACCAATATCTCGGAACCGGCATTGAGCCCTGGCTCAATGATCTCAAGCCAGTGCAGGTAAAGGAGTTGAAGGAGGCGTGGGAGGCGATGGAGAAAGACGGCCATGGCAAGGGCTCACTCAGACCAGTCCGCATGACGCGCCAACATGCGAGAGAGGCGGAAGAAGCGGGTGCAGCAGGTGCTGGCGAGGATGACACGGCGCCTCCGGAGGAGGGTGCGTGTCCTGCCGCAACGTGCTTGGCAACAGGACTGAAGCTTGCGCCTAGACCTTGCAACTCCTGATCCACGACAATATGCGGAACCAGTCGACATAATCCCCAAACTTCCGCCTGGTCTCCAGACTGGTCTCGCGTCGTCGAAGTGGAAGGAACGCAAGGAAGTCTTGGATGACCTACTAACACTCTTGAACACAGCGCCTCGTATTAAAGAGGCACCCGAGTTCGGCGAGCTGTCCAAGTCGCTTGCAAACCGTGTGCAGAGTGATGCGAACATCAACTGCGTTATGGTTGCCGCGCAATGTCTAGAGGCTCTCGCCAAGGGCTTAATGGAGTCCTTTGCGCGCTATCGAGAGGCTGTCGTTCCACCTATGCTCGAACGGTTGAAGGAGCGTAAGGCGACTGTCACTGATACTATCGGGGCAGCGCTGGACGCTGTTTTCAGTACGGTAAATTTATATATATTCTCTTTCCTTCGTTCTGCTCATAATAGACATCAGACGACTCTCGCTGATATCATCGGCGATCTCCTGCCAGCGCTCAATAACAAGAACCCGCAAGTAAAGGAAGGGACATTGAAGTTTTTGACGCGCTGTCTGTCTACGTCCACACAGACCATTTCTCCAGCTCAAATCAAGCCCACATCGGAGGTACTAGCAGCTTTGCTCGAGGACTCCTTTGCCGGTGCTCGTGACGAGGCAGCTATTGCACTCGGGACGCTCATGAAGATGGTCGGTGAACGTCCTTTAGGACCGGTCATGGATGGTCTGGCCGACGTCCGGAAGGTGAAGGTGAAAGAAGCGTTTGAGAAGGCTACGGTAAAGGCGAAAACAAGCACTGGCGGCGCGTCTCGCAGCGCCCCGCCTCCGGCAGTCGCTGCGAAAGCACCGCCGAAGAAGCCAGCTGTTCCGAAGAAGCCTGAGCCCACTGTGCCACTGCCACCCACACCCGTCCCCGCCACCGTAGAAGCCGCCGCTGTCGAGGACGCGCCACCACCCCCGTCCAAGAAGGCCCCCCCAGCTCGCTTACTTGCGAAGAAGTCTCCTGTCGTAGCAGCGGCTACCCAGACTGCCGCTGCTCCACCTGCGGTCGCTGTTAAGAAGCCGCCGCCTGCCGCCGCTGCTGCGTCGAAAGGTGGGAAACCACCCCCGCCTGCAGCTCCTGGGGCACTTGATACGTTCAAGTATAAGCATACACCAGAAGACGCCGAAGCCCTTGCGGCAGAACTCGTCCCCTCCAATCTCGCGACGGACTATGCAGATGCGAATTGGAAGACGCGGTTGGCGGCTTTAGAGGAGATGACTACATGGATCGAGAGTGATGTCGAGAATCTGGACGCCGAAGTTGTCGTACGATTCCTTGGGAAGAAGGGCTGGGCAGAGAAGAACTTTCAAGTCCGTACCATTTGACGTCTATCACGCTCGAGCTAACCGATGACCTCTAGGTTTCAGCTAAGTTATTCAACATCCTTATGATTCTTGCCCAGAGTTGTCCGTCGTTTGGCCGATCATGTGTTGCACTATCGGTTCCACATCTTACCGAAAAGCTTGGCGACATGAAGCTCAAGAAGCCCGCGGGGGATGCCATGGTTGCCTTCGCGGAGAGGACATCCTTACAGTTCGTGCTCAATCAAGGTGCGTCGGCCTGAGAAACCTTGCTTTTCCGAAATGCTCACAAGCAAATAAGCATACGATGCTCTTGAGAAGATCAAAGCACCTAAAGCACTGGCGGATGCGCTGGGCTGGATTGACTCGGCGCTTATTGAATTCGGTATCGCTGGGTTGTCGTTGCGCACATTGATTGAGTGTTTGAAGACAGCGCTGAGACATTCCAATGCGGCGGTGCGGACCAGTGCTACAAAGACCTTGGTCACAGTCAAGCTCTTTGCTGGAGCAGGTGGGCCTTCCCACTGGAACGCGTACATCTCGGCATTCACGTCAATCTATAGCCATCAAGGATCTTGTCCAGGATCTCAACCCACAATTGCTCGCCACCATCGAGAAAGAATTTGACAAGGTTGAGGGCCAAACAGCTCCCGACCCTACCCGTTCTTCTGCCGATGTTGCCGCCATCGCACCTACTGGCCCGTCAGGAGGCAGAGGCGGAGCAGCTACCACAGATGCTCTAGATGATCTTTTCCCACGGGTCGAGCTCGATGGGCTACTGAAAGGCACTACGATTCTGGCAGATGCGAAGAGCGACGCATGGAAGACAAAGAAGGAGGCGCTGGAAACATTACAAGCGATTCTTGACCAAGGCTCTAATAAGCGTCTTAAGCCTAACATGGGTATGTCCTGATCGAAGCTCTACTCAGTTTCTAATATCTGCCTAGGTGAGATTGCACAAGTCCTCAAGTCTCGCGTAACCGACGCGAACAAAACTGTTCAGTCGCTCGCTCTAGACATCGTCGCACGAATAGCCATCGGCATGGGCAAGCCGTTCGAAAAGCAGACGAAGTTCTTCGTCGCCCCAGTCGGAACTGTTCTAGCTGACCAGAAAGCACCAATTCGCGCCGCGGGCTTGCAGACTCTGGCTGCGATCGTTGACGCTTGCGAGGGTATGGAGCCGCTGGTGCACGGGCTTGCAACTACGCTCGAAGCCAACAATCCCATGCAACGCGCGACGCTCCTTGGTTGGCTCGTGGAGTGGTTCAGAGAACATGAGATGCCTCCGTCTTTAGATCTTAGCGGTTGGGTCCCATCCATTGTTGGATGCCTCGATGACCGGAGTGGCGACGTCCGCAAGGGATCCCAGGGAATGCTTCCCTACCTGATCGCGTCTGTCGGGTTCGAGAGGGTTCTTCAACAGTCTAACTCCCTGAAGCCAGCTTCCAAGAACACTGCTGTGCCACTAATCAACGCTGCTCGCGCGCTGGCCCCAGGATCATCTGAAAGAGCACCCCTGGCCCCTGCTCCTGAGTCCTCAAAGCCTTCTGTGCTCGCAAAGACCACCCCTATCGCCTCCAAAGCCTCTCCTGCCCGCGCAACGAGCCCCCCCCCTCTGTCACCGTCGGCTTCTGCGGCTGCTCCTGCCACCGCTAAGCCGGCCAGCAAGCTCGGTGGCGTACGTCGTAAGCTCCCGCAGGGTACGATGTTACGACCAGATTCACTTGTCGAAAATGTCGACGAGCCGCCCACGGCGTCGCGTTTACCCGGCAAGCCAGGTCTGGGCGCTGCTTCCGGGCTGAAACGACCAGGCGCCATCTCCACGTCCGTCCCGAAGGCGTCTCCTCCAGCGCCGTCCCCATCAGTCGGCCCCGGCTCCGCCATGCTCTCTGGCACGAGTATCAACGCAAAGAGCATACGTTTGGCCAAGGATGGCGGGAAGTGGGTTAATGAGGCGGGGACAACGCGAAAAGACTTGGCCGACCTTTTACAGCACCAGATGGAGCCTTATGCCTCCCACAACCTCACAGCGAACCTTTTCAGCCACGATCATAACGCCGTCAATGACCATATTGTGGGCTTGACCATGTTCTGTGATTTTTACGCCGAGCTGCAGGCAGGTGGGGAGTCGTGCCGACTGTCGCCAGACGAGGCGCGGACTGTCGGTCTGGCTAACTCTGACTTTCCGCTGAAATACGTATCGATGAAGGCTCATGAACCGCAGTCCAACCTCGTCGCGCGGTGCATGGATGTCGTCGACGCTGTGCTCGCGTTCATGCAAACTGCCGATTACCAGCTTTCTGATGCCGAGGCGCAGTGTTTCGTTCCCACGTTGGTCTATAAGGTCAGTAAGCCCCCGTCTTCTATTGCCGTTCGTCGTCCATTTCGCATATGCTTGCAGCTCGGTGATGCGCGCGAGAACATTCGCAATAAGGTCCAGCAGATCTTCTCGTCGCTGCCGAAGACATATCCCTATAGTAGGATATTTCAAATCCTGCTCGATCATGGCCTGAAGTCCAAGGTTGCGAAGACGCGACAGTTCTCTCTTGATGAGTTGGAGAAGATTTTAAGGCGCTCCGGTATCTCCGCATGCGAGCCAAGCAAGGCGTGTCCTGCTATCGCGAGCATGATTGCTGATAAAGATCCAAACGTCCGCAAGTCAGCGCTGTCTGTGCTCAGGTGCGACACCCTCTTAGACTGCCCCATCTTAATTGTTCATGCCTAGACTAGTGAGGTCTATGCCGTTGAGGGTGAGAAGATTTGGTCGCTTGTTGGACCCCTTACCCCAAAGGACAAAACTCAGCTCGAAGAACGTCTTCGTCGCGTCGCAGGCCCTAGCACCCCTCCCACCCCCAAATCTGCTACTATTTCCTCTATCCCTGCTGTGCAAGCTTCGCGTCTCACCTTGGGGATTGGTCGTCCTGCTTCACCGTCTGGCCTCCCGACCAGAGGCATCCCTCGACCTGCCAGCCCCGCAATATCTGCAGCTTCCCGTCTAGCTCGCCCGACATCTCCTTCGGGATCTATCCCGGGCCCGTCAAGTGGCGCTCGAATTGGTGGCGCGCCACAGCTGCCTGGCCCTACCTCTCCCGCCGCCCGTGGGAAGAGCATGGTTCCGTCCCGACTCGGGCCCCCGAAATCGCGTATCAGCACCATACGGTCACAAATCGGTCGACCAGTGCCCCGAGAGCACCCGGACCCTTCTGACGAGACAGTACACGCATATAATCCACCGTCCACAGGTCACATCGAGTCATGGCGACGTGGTGAGCCCCCGGAGGAGCCAGATTCCCTACCTCCGGAGACTTCGAGTGATATCACTTTGACGATATCGAGTGTGCTTAGCAGTGACTCCGATCGGAGCGTTGACGCCCTCAAGAAGATCCAAAAGATTCTCCAGCTAGGTCCGGATGCAGGTCCCTCTTCGCCAGGATATCAAGACCTGGCGGAACACTCAGAGGGCTTGATTGAGACGATTACCTTGCAGATGGCCCATGCGTTTGATTACCCCGAGAGGCATATTAGGCTCGCGAAACACCTCATCCAGACGCTTAATGCTTTCTGTGATAATCCGATGCTCGCGGAGTCTCTCACCGTCGACATCTTCACAGCACTATTAGAGGAGCTTGCGACGCGTCTACTGCAGACAGACGATAGCCAGGACAGGGAGGTCAAAAACTTGTCGCGTTTCATCAATATGATCATGCTTCGCCTCTTCTCGACGGGCAAGCGAATAACTATTTTCAAGTACGTGAGCCCGTCTGGCTGCTGTATTCATGGTCCCAATTGACGCACTTCCTTTTACAGGGCGCTGTTCAGCCTACTTCTGCAGATCGTGCGACCCTTCCCAAGTCAAGGAACGCTCACCGACTCTCAAGAGGCCCGTGTAGCCGAGCTTGTCTTGAAATGCATCTGGAAGCTGGCGAGAAACATTCCCCAGGACCTCGCAGATCTCAAGCTTGACCCCGTGGAGCTGTTCCCCACCATCGAGCACTTCCTGCAATCTGTGCCACCAAACGAGTGGCGCGCACGGTCTGCCAACAGGGTTCCCTGTGGCGATATGCCGCTGCGGACAGTCAAAGTCATCATTCAGCACGTTGTCGGTGCGTAAGAGATGCCGTTTAGATTCAAGATTGTGTGCTGAGGACTTTATCAGCGCACTACGGCGACGACGTCTACGACATTCTCTCGAGCTCATTCGACGATCCTTCCGCTACTATCGTTTATCCCTACGTCTACCGTATTCTTAATTCGAGCACCAAGCCCGAAAATGGTGCCGACCCCGGTCATCGTCGCAATGGGTCGACTCGTTTGGAGGCGGTTCGTAGCCCCTCCCCACAGCCAACGAGCCGTGCAGAATCACCAGTTGAGACTGCGTCGGCTGTTTCCGCTGCATCTGGAGACGTGCACCAGTCGCCACCCAGCCATCGTACGAGTCGGAGTAGGTCGTCAATCAATGGCCTCGTGTCACCACCGACGGAGGAGCCCGACCCTGATGCACAACTAAACGTTATCATCGGTCACATCTCGAGCGAGACAACGGGCGCGATGCACAAGGAGGGTATCACAGAGCTTCATCATTTTCTCAAGCAGTATCCGCACAAGAAGGCGAAGGTAGACAAGCTACTCGAAGCTACCGGTCCCGCTTTCCGCAAGTACATCTCGCGGGCTCTTGCCAGCCGTGCGGCTGACGATGAAGAACGTGACGCCGCCGTTGCTGAGACCCTTTCTAGTACGAGGCAGTTGCTTACTTTGGTCCTGAATGAAGGCTTAACGGTTCTTACAGAGCTTGAATCAAACACAACCGCCCCAGCGCCACGCTCGCCCTCGCACCACAGCGCGGACAACGACACGCCACGTTCGCCAATGAGCAGCACGTTCACGAACGGCTCTGACCACGGAATGCCGATGCCGGCAGACGAACGGCAAGAGAAGTTGAACCGGCTACATAACATTTTCCAATATCGCACGAGCACGAGCTCACACGGGCGCGCGACACCTTCGATTGGTTCGGCCCGTTCTCCATCATAGCTTCGCTTCAGATCTGCGTCCTGCGTCTGTCTCATACCTCTCTGCTCTAAGGCTCCCGCTGTGTTGTTCTGTTTACTAATTGTGTTATATAGCTGACGTCTACGGATACACGACAATACCCGCTTTCGTATGCAGATCCTATGCTCTCATGATATAGTGCTTTCCTGTATGTCTTACATAGCACCTTGGCTGTCGTTATTCGAATCCGTTAGGATGCATGTCGTGAGCGAGGCGATACCGCCTCTCTGCCGGAGGCTCATGAGACACGATTAGACGCGAGGTCGGCCTTGACGCACCCCAGTTTTCCTTTCTTTTCTGTGTGGAGGGCGTGGCGTGCCACTGCGGTACATCGGACGACGCATCCTGAGGGAGGTAGGCAACGCTAGGGCCACCATCGAGCTAATCTCCAGCCTTTGATTCCAATTTCGAGTGTCCGTGACATACCTGCAAGATCTTATGAGCGCATCCTCCAAGGGATGAGCCATACAACCAACTCATAAGCGGCACAGGTAAGCATGAATCCAGGGAATGAGAGTAAGGACAGGCGCTGTAGGATCATAGTGCTAATCACCGCATACGCGACTTAAAACCACGCCATACCATCCTTTTATCTTAAGCTGCCATAGGTCGCTTAGCGCGCTTCATGACATCTGAAAGATGTTGCATGACGCATCAGACAGACAGCGGGTGGACCGCTCAACGGTGGGAGCATCTGCGCAGAGCAGCAGTATCTAGGACACTGCCAGAACTCGCTGATGAGCGATTGAATAGGGCAACTTTCCTCCAGACAGGACACTTCGCGCGCAGGGAGGAGTTAGAACTGTATTATGAGTGTATGGGACACAGGCGAACGGTGGAGGGTATGCACTAGGCCACAGGGAAGAAGGGGTCAGAGACGCGAGACGAAGGCGCCTCGATGAGCCGCGGAAGCGTTGCCGCAAGCTCCTTTGTGCCAGCGGGGAACGGGAGGTCAACAAGACCGCGTGGAAGGACCTTCTCAAAGAGGCCCTTTGCGTGATTTGTTGCTGCCATCTGGACAAGCTTCTTCTTTGCGTCCCGGATCATGACGTGCGCATCGTCAACGCCGGGCGCGCAGCCCTTGACGAAGATGAGATCCAGCTCGGTGTCGATGCGGACGACGTAGAGGTTTTGCGCCGTGCGTCGCTTATTACCCATCCGCCCAGGCATCTTTTGGCCGGGCCAGACACGACCTGGGTCCTAAAGATAGCAATTTGTGAGTGACGGGGAAGAATGCATGGCGAGAGCTCGTACTTGGTGGCCACCGGTCGAACCAATGGAGCGGTGAGAGATGGAAACACCGTGGCTGGCACGCAGACCTTTGAAGCCGTGCTTCTTCATACCGCCCTGAAAGCCCTTTCCGATGCTAAAGGATGCGCGTAAACCGTGTCCTGCTGCGACCATAGAGGAAGACGCACGAGTTGGCAACCACGTCAACAAACTGCCCAGGAACAAAATGTGCCGCGGAAAGTGTGGTGCCTTTGGAAAAATCAGAGGGCGTACGACGAAAGCAAGAAATAACGCACCGACGGGGACATGGGCGTCTGGGGTGATGGGGAACTCCTTCACGACCTGCTTCGGCTGAACCCCCGCCCTCTGAAAGTGTCCGCGCATCTGCGCCGTAGTCGACTTTTCCCTCTTATCAGTGCCAGCGACCTGAACAGCATGGTACTCCGTCTTGTCCGGTCTTACGAACTTGACGTTCGCCGTTACCTGGCAGTTCTCAAGCTAGACAGATTTAGAATTCGCGCATTCGGGAAGAAAAAGTCGCGTACTTGGAAGACGGTGACGGGTATACGCATACCTTGGCTATCCCACATAGCGGTCATGCCACGCTTGCGGGCGAGCACGCCTGTGCGTACAGAGTATGGAGTCCATTTAGACTCCGGCGCCGGCTCGGTTGAAGGTGGCTCCGAAACAGCTTTTGCGGACACGGGAGAAGAGAAATGTATATGGCGACAAGGAGATTGAGCCATGGCCCATAGCCGGAGCCTCGTCGCAGACAAGGACATAGCGTAGCTGAACGGTGAAGAGGAACTTAGGACGCGTCCTGTACGGCACACGTGGCCCACCATTACGCTTCGGCCTTTTCCGCTATGCTCGTGCCTTGGCGACTGCTGCTCGACGCGTCCTTCCCAGTTCCCACATCCCTATGGAATGGACACCTGGGTACCGAATATACCCTCCAACCTTCACGTGTCTAAGAGAAAGAAGGGAAATGTCAAAGAAGATGTGGACAAGTCAAGATGCTCCTTTCCGACCCTTGAAGTCGGCTCGATGTCGCCACTTACTGTCCGGCAAGGCAAGAATGGGCCCGAGTGGACGTCGTTAGTTCAAGATGATCGTAGTAAGTTCTTTGAGCATAGACATATAGTTTGCTTAATACCCTCCAGGTCGCAAGTTCACTGTGGCGCATGCGAACGACCAGGTTATCTTTCCAGCAACAAGATCGCCGCCGTTCTCTATGCCCAAAGTATCAACGACCCAGAAAGCAGAACGTGGCGTGAGCGCCCTCATAATACGTTCACCTTTTTTCCTCTCACCGTTTTAGGCGCATGCTCTCCGGACTTACTATCCAGATATCGATATCCCTGCTGAGCTTTTCCGTGAGCAGATCGAATCAGAAGTAAGACGGGAGGATGCTCTCCAAACGCTCGACCCATCGCTCGGGAATGTGATGGATACTCTATACTTCAATGAATCTCGCTCGAAAACGAGTGGCGTTTTGGCCTTCCCGATGGGAGAGACCGGCTGTGATCTTAGTACGCGAAGAGCCGACAAGCGCTCTTCAGCACGTTGCTCATTCATCCTTCAGATCTTTCGGCGATGGAGTTTGCGAAGACGGGTAAAATCATTTTCAGACCGAGCGCAGCACCTGCGCAGACTTTTAGTACGCCAATACGCCAAATACGGGCATCATCATCGCTCGAAAGACCGAAACAGCCAAGTGGTACACTCGATTAACTGTCTTACACGTCCGTCGCACATAACTTTCCTTCAGTGCTCGTCATTCGTACAATGGCTTCCACGTACATATACCATGCTTCACGTGCAATGTACGGCCCTTCAGACCAGCCTCTGACCGTCAGGCTAAATCAACTTGCACTCTTCGATCGTGCTCACTTCGGGGACCGCCCAATCGTGGATATTACAGCTACGCGTTCAAACGAGAGCGTGGTGGGCATCAACGATTTGGGAGAGGTTTATTATGGCAGGATAGGTCATTCTTCCCTCGATGTGTGAGAAATCTCGCTTTCACTGTCTTGTTTGAACTAAGCATGACGTCGCTCACAGTGTAAGAGGAATAGGGAAAGACGGAACTCATGAGGGTGATCTGTACAGGATATTGAACGGCACTTCTGACGAACATTGCCTGGTATTGTCCAGTCGGTCCCTAGCCGCAGTGGATTTCAGGGTACACTTTGCGGCTCATGCATTGCGCCGTCACTCATCTTATAAAAGATATCCGAAATTTCTCTGCCAATATCTATTCCTCGGGAGCCGAAGGAGATCTTCACCTCTGTAGCGAATGGCCAAAAAGACAGCCTCATCAGGCTGGTTACGACTTCCGAGGTCCTCTGGTTTGACGAGCGGTATAGTCGACGGCCCGTCCTTGCTTATAAGCACCACCGGGAGTACGACAGAGGGCTACAAGTGTCCGTCGTCGACGTAGACGAGAGTGAGAGGTGATCTTATCTCAAGTTCGTGCATGTGAACTGATGTGTTCTGCAGGCCCATTGACCATTCTGAATTCTCGCAAGAACGGTCTCTTGAGCATCTACGACATCCACAAGGAAGCTACTGACCTCGTTCGTGCGCGATCTTTGCCGCAAAGTCTTGTCCTTCCATCTCCATACGAAGAACACCTTGGGCTCTATTTTATCGAACCCCCACCTGGTTGCAGCTTCTCTCGGATCCCTCTACTGCGTCTCTCCTCTCGCGGCAGCATATCCCAAACCACCTTTTCCATCGAGTCTTTGGCCGACTCCGGTGCCTCCATCGCGCCACCATCTTGCATCGTTGCGCAATGGGATTCTGCCGTCAAAGAAATTCATAAAATGTCCAAGTCTCTTCATCCCAACCTCGGAAGCTTTGGACAACGTGACCATCACACTGCGGACTTACGCCCGCTCTATGAAGGTACGACTTTGTCGTATTTACTCATCTCAGGACTAACCCGTGTCTAGAGCTCTTTTTAACTGGTCTCGAAAGCTCGTCCGCAACTGCTGACGCCTTGGAAGACGTCCTCGATAAAATGCCATACTTTTGGCAGCACTCTGACGATAACGTAGATGCTATGTTAACGACGTGAGAAGTCACTCTCTTTCCATCCCTTCGATTCGCTAAATGGAGCTTCAGCGCAGACATTGCTTTCAGATCTGGCGATGACCCCTCTGACCCATCCCGCGCTGATTTTCTGACAGGCCATAAGCTGAGCGGCGTTCGGGGTCAGCGCGCACTCAAACAAGGACAGATACCGGTGAAAGAGCTTGTGGAGAACGCTCCGTGGCACACAACCCTGCTTCCCTTCATGCGTCGCTATGTTCCCGATAGCCCTTCCTCAGACGCAGACTTTCAGACCTTCTCCGATGGCCTGCGTAAGTATGACC
The DNA here is from genome assembly GCA_022160365.1 of Vararia minispora EC-137. Lineage (NCBI taxonomy): Eukaryota > Fungi > Basidiomycota > Agaricomycetes > Russulales > Lachnocladiaceae > Vararia > Vararia minispora. The sequence goes on from MU273607.1 coordinate 67,963, forward strand.
TGAAGATGGACGACTACCGCACAGGCCCATCTCTCCGCCGTGAGACGGAGGCGCGGGAACAGGTGGCGTTGGACCTCTCACTGGCTTCCCACATCTTCGCACCATACCCCTTCTCCAAGGGCATGCCATCGACCAACGATGACGATGCATTAGAAGTGATGTCCCGTGCGACGCAGGCTATGTCGCTCGACGACGACCTCCCGTCCATCAAATTCGGGTACTTCAAGCCTACTCTAAGGACAACGCCATATCGCGATGGGGACGCAGCTGAGGATAAGGACGAGCAACCGCCAGGCGTAAGATTGCTTCTACAAGAGTGGGACATTGGCACAGATCCGGAAACGTACGAATATCACGACCCGTATGGCGTCGACAGCATCATGCCGAGCGCTGCCGCGCTGCCCCGTTCGGGAGTGCCGAAACAACAGAGGGCAACCCCCGGTCCATCTCAAGCTTCCCAGCACGCACCACCGCCTATTCTTGTCACCCGACCAGCTCCTCCACCGATCTTTTCCGCCTCCCAGCCAGCCCCAGCGCCCACCTTCTCGAACACGCAGCCGCCTCGCGTTGCACCCCAACCGTCAGCGCTACGCAAAAACGCTAGCCTCGACATTGTTGGCCCTTCGGTTAGTCAGGCCCCGGGGATGAATCAGGAGCCGTCACAATCGCAGTCCCAGACGCAGGAGATGGCAAGTACACAGATCGTCCCAGGACCGTTTGGTGGGAGGCCACCGGTGAAGAAACCGGCGAAGAAGAGAATTGGCGGATTCTAAACCCGTCGACCTCTTTACAGTAAAATTAGCGACGGTGGTCTTAATGATAAGCAAAGCGGTGATGATCTCGCTTACATGGCGGACACGCGGCCTCCCGTTCTGTGTACCCTCAAGCCGACATCCAGCGGACGGACATCGTAAGTTGATTCAATACATAGCGAGCCTTCGAGCTCCTGGCTCGGGCACTTCTTATAATACAGCAATGCATAGCGGCCAATATAATACAATAGAGTGTATGGGTCGACGAGAAAAGAGTGAGCTGTCCGCAGACCTAGCTGTGGATCAAGCGCTTTAACGAGTGGTACGACTGTAAAGCTCAACAGCCTGTCATCGGATGAAACTGTCACGAACTCGGCTGAGAGAACTCCGCGGCTTTTCGGGCCCGGGTACCTGAGATGCGTATGAGATGGCTTTGAGAGCAGCGCTAGGACCGTATGAATAATTTCGCATGCAGGAGAAGCGCTGGGGAAACACACTCTTCAATGGCGGAACATAGGATTTTTGGTAGGTCTGAACCGACTTGTGTTGCAGAGCCAACGCTGCAGCCTAGTATTAGTGAGAGATGGATTACTAAGACAGTGCACGCACCAGACATACAGCTGTCCGTGAGGCCTCGTCTCGTCCAGTGTCCTGTTGACGAAGTCGCCCGCAAGCTCGACGAAGCGTCGCTTGAAGTACGCTCTGCCCGCCTCCGCGTCGCCCAGCTCGCCATCGAAATCCTGCAGGCCAGATCAGACCAACAGACGGCAAGGTAAAAGACTGATCGTCCTCACCGGAAAGAAATTGCCGATGCCGGAGCGCTTAACCTTCTCCTCGAAGAGGTCATTTTTGTTAAAGACCAGGATCTGCGTTGGGGACGTGCTATGAGGGGGCCAGTGGGGGACATGCCGCGGGGGCGCACCATGGACACGTAAGTGTTCTTGAAATACGCGCACAGCACACTCCAGAGATCCATCGCATCTGCCATCTGGTTCTGCACGTCCACCGCCACATCAGGACCAGCTGCATCTCGCACCTACTCCCACACCGCTCCGCACCTTTGTCGTGTCCTCTAGCAGAGATTGATCGTACCCACTCAGCGAGACGACGAATACGATGGTCGTGACGTTCGGCCCGAAACAGTGGCGCCATTTCTTGCGTTCGGGACGCTGACCACCGGTATCGACGAGCGTGAGCCCGTCGAGCGTCGTCTTATAGAGACCGAGAGTCCGTGAGTGCGAGTGGAGGATGTCCTCGACGGATGGGTCGTAGCCGGGATCGAAGAGCGCATCGAGGCGCGAGAAGAAGTACGGTAGGCTGTGGCGGACGGCGTCGGACAGTCGTCTAGGATGTGGGCTCGCAGACGCACTTGTCTGGGATGGACACCTCGTCGCCCCGTTCGAGAACCTCCTGGACGCCCCGGTCGTTCCAGAGCGCCCTGAGCGGCTCGATCAGCCATGCCGGCGGCAGTTCGCCCCGGCTGTTTGCACAGAACACGTTCGCGATGTATTGCAGCTTTTCAGGAGAGACGCTGAGGCCGACAGTAACCATGGCCTCGAGGATGGTGCACATCCCTGTGACGACATTGCAGAGGATGAGTTGGCGAAATGATTCGATTTCGTAGCGGGTGAAGGGCTGGTGATGGATGTACAGCCGCATTTGCTACGGAGGCCATGGGTTGGGGCGGATAAAGAAGAAGGGAAAGCATCTGAGCGCACCTTCAGAATCGTCGACTTCCCCGAGTCGCCAGTACCGAGGAGGAGGACCTATACTTGTTTGACAGACAACTCTCCTCAGTTCTTTCCAGGCGACTGACCTGTTCCGGTCGCGGAGCCTTTCCTGTGTTAGCTCAGCGAGGGCAGAGATCCATAGGACATACGACCGATGAAGCCAAAGGCGACACACGAGAGATAGTGGAACGTGCCTCTTCGAACCCAGTCTTGTTCGTCTTGTCAGTACTGGAATAGGGGCCTTCGACACGGGTGACTTCTTCATCCGACCACACTTCCGTCGACGACGAAGATACACAAGCGCCCATGTCAGTCAACTAATCGGGAGGCCTAAAAGTGGCCCAAGCTGGCCTCTAGAAGGCCAGGGAGATGGAGGGAGGGGAGAAGAAACGTGGACGTTACTGCCACTAGTACCGTCATGGTGATCAAATCAAGATGAGAGGAAGAATAGGAGAAATCTGTCAGCTTTCCGGGTACAGAAGAGCTGGATAATGACCAAAAGGAGAACTCAGAATCGGGCACGGAAGTCGATTGGGCGAGAACGTGCGGCCGGGAAGTGACTAGTTTCGCGATGTCAAAGCGGAAGTGCGTCGGCCCAAGAACTCCCGCGTGCCATTGCACCATGGGATATCATACGAAGGCGCCGAGGACGACGCTGTGCAGGCATGGTTCCGCTGTACGCGGTCGCGAGGCAGGTATCATGATGCCTTCGTTGAGAGCCACAGGGCGTTTCGCTCGACATAAGCGAAGTGATGCATGGACCTACTGCGTCTGGATGGACAAGATACAACCCGAAAACGATTGCATGCCGAGGCTATCCTAATAGGTGATCAAGAGTCATTTCGAAAAAAGCAGGCCGAGGACGTGAGCAGGTTTGCACTGAGGTCCGTTCGCCGACGGCAGCAATTGGCGGGAATGAGCCAAGTTGGTCTGCGCAGTCGAGTCTGCCTTGCCTCTCCCCGGACGGACATCTCCTGGTCTCCCGGGTCTTTTCTATTCTTCGCCTTCCTTAATCTTTTCTACGCGCGGCAGCTGCCCATCACGACGTTCACGACACTTACGACAGATGCAACATCCCGACCACGGTGACTACGACTCGCCGCCTCCGACGTCCTACTTCCGCGGCCAGCGTCGTCCATGGTCTCCAGATCCTCAGGATCCCTTCCCTTCCGTCCACCGACAGCACGATCACACCTACCAGCCTCACAGTGATGCCTCTGCAATGGTGGAGTGGTATGCAGGGCGTCCTCATCAACAACGAAGAGATCCGTCCTCGGCGTCTGTCGAAGCTCTCGACCTGGCCGACTACTCGCGCATCGTCCAGGCCCGCTCAAGCCACTTCGCTCCCTTCCAGCCTGAGTATCCCGAATATCCGCCTTCCCCACCTCCTGCCCGCCCGTTCTCTGCTGCCAGCCGCGACACCCCGTCCTTAACTTCATCCCCCGACACCCTTTCTTCCCAATCTTACCACATCCACTCCGACCCCTCTCACCGGCCATTCTCTCTTCCTCCCCCGTCGTCATATACATCCCTGCGCACACCGCCAAGTTCAAATCAACACCACGAGCCGCACATCCGTCAGTCTCTTGATTCCGTCCAGGAACGGCCGCTGGGGAATGGCCCCGACGCCGAGATCGACATCGCGCGCTTCCCTGCCTGGTCTAGGCATTGGTATGCAGCGCCACCAGAGCAGGACAAGAAGTCACGCACGAGCTTTCCTCAGCCTCCCGACCGTGCAGCCATCTTCGATCTCGGCTACGCTGGCGATGC
>MU273608.1:3604-71954 GCA_022160365.1 Vararia minispora EC-137
AAGTGACGTGCGTCTATTGAGGCGCGCGTTGGGCGAGGCGTCCGATGCGTGCTGAGCCGATGTTAGGGCGTGTGCCGAGGTTATGGTGTGGCGTCGATAGGGTCGGTGAGGCGTCAAACCGTAACACTATAGCTAATTGTGCACAGTTAAGACACCACGTTGAAACCCCGTCATGGCTATCCCCCGTGTCGCCAGCTTGGATGACGGGTAGAACTCGAAGGTGGCGGCGTACGATCTGGGCATCACGCTGAAGAGCCCTGCCTCTTAGACCAGATCGTAACGCTTTGGCCGACTAGTGTAGCAGGTGTGACAAAACACCATTCATTGCGTTCTGAATTGTCGAAAGATGGAATGCAAGCGTTCGATGATGCGGACTCTGGCGTGAAGACAAGTCCACTGGCCAAAGTGGATAGACAAACGCACACACCTCCTCGCGCGAGATCTCAACCCATCATCCAGTAAATCTTTCTCCTATGATCACCTCCTCTGACATGCATCGTCTCCATACAGTTCTTGCTACGAGAGGAAAGCCTGCGGTAGGCGCATCGAGACCGGGGCCGGCTGATGGTGGCTGTGATCTGGAAGGATGAAGGGATTCACTGGCAGGATGTGCGCGATGAACCACTGCCAATAAATCAGGCATGATGGCTGGAGTACCCGTGCGATTATAACGATCCCATGCTCTATCAACTACTATTACAAGACAAAATATATAGACTAAAGTGAGAATCCGGCTTGCCGCGCCAGGTGGCCGCACAGTACTTAATGACACACACGTTTTGTGGACCTCGCTGACCCTTCACCATCGTAGGCCCGGCGCTTTCCCTTTCCCTCCAGGTCGTAAGCGGGTAGATCTGAGCAGGGGTTTAATGAGATAGGAAATAGCTAGGAACAGTCGACGTACATTTCCCCGGAAACATGAACACCTTGAGCATCGTGTCCTGCTGAATCCGCGTAGTGACTCCACGGCGCACGAGGAGAACAGGATGCCGGTCCGTTATTGCAAATGCATCGAGTCTGAAGGGCTCTAAGAGAATGGCGATTGAACCCATACGAAGAAGTAGCTTGAACTCGTCCGATGGCTTAATCTCACAATCTTCCCAAACCGTGAGGTGCTTGGCCATTCTGAATACTTGATTAGAAAGTGGCCAGGAAAATTTTATTAACTCCGCTTCACGTCTGTCCTGTAACAGATGTTCAGATCGTCACGAATGAAGCGTGTCAGTTGTACTGCACCTCGAGGAACACGTATACGAGAAGATATTCGGTGAGCCTCAACGGCGGCTGGTGTCCATTGGCAGTATCGACAATTTCAAGAGAGGGTGAGTGACAGTGCGTGGTGGAATAAGAATCAGAAGCAGCCGGTTTTGAGACAGGGGAGTCCGAGTAGACAGTAAGCGGAGATGAAGGGGTCGGAGAAGGGGAGCATAGGTCGTAAGGAGATGATTCGTTCCCCTCTTCAAAAGGCCTCGGGTTGATCGAACTTCTCAGTGACACAGAAGGTCGCACAGGCGAAGATGCCGTCTCATGAGAAGGATAGCAAGCTAGGGATAATGGTCCCGGTGAGCTTGCCGGAGCGCGTATACCAGACGAGCGAGACTTAAACTTAAGTCTCTTGTCTGTGGAAGATATGGGCTGGACGGCCCCTCGCTCGCCAGTTTGCCTTAAGGCATCGCGCTGCTGTGCCCACTCACGAATCTCGTCCTGTTCTATAGCGGGAATTGGGGGGGATACATAATTGAGCTTTTTGAAGAAGCTGCCCTTGTCATCTGACCAGCAAACCTACAATGATAAGCTTCTAGGAAGGAGTAGAGGGGGACGCGGGATGCATGATTTCATACCATCGACCCAGATTAGTGTCAGAAGATGGACTTTCCAAGCGGTATTGAAGCCCCACGGTGATTTCGGAAGGATTAGGGTAGCCTGTAGCTAAGAAGCGCTTGTTGGGACCCCTAGCACAGGCGCGTGCATGAACGATCGCCCAGAGCTCCGGGTCCAGGACCTTAGCAGGAACAGTGACCACAGCCATAGTCGCAGGATGCGTGCGCGAAACGCGGTGGCTGAATTCGATTATCGTCTTTTATAACTAGTGGGAGTGAGTGAGCTCAAATAGACATTGGCACATGCCACCCACCGTGGCGCTTGTGGCCAAAACCAGGGAATATGGGCTATCCGCGTGGTGGGTCGATGTGGCTTGGAATAACGTCCGAGCTGCGGACGGTACCAGAAAGACCATCGCAGCACAGAGTGTCTGTCAGGAAAGGACCATGTCGGTCTGTCCCCAAAAGCCTCGAGGGGAGGTGGTGTGATTAGGCTAGCACGCCAGATGGGCCATGATGCAAGGCACACACCAGGTGCACGCAGGGCATGCATTCGGTGTGTCTCCACGCGGGTGTGGTAAGAGAAAAGAGGGGGGACGAGCTAGTGTGCTACGGACATGAGCGAGAGCACCTGAGAGAGGGCGCAGAGGCAGGCGGGCGCACCGAGAGGGCGATAGAACCCATGCGAAAGCACTGGCACGTGTTTAGTATAGGAAGTCTTCGGACCAGGCTTCGGACGCATATCTACTGCACTCAACGTCTGCCCCCAACCCGCAGATGTTTCACACGTTGTCAGGCGGTTCGATAATTAGTGCTCCAAGGTCCCTAAGAGTCGAGGTGCTGCATGCAACCGGGCAGTACGCTTGAGCGATGACGGGTTCGATGTGTTCTGTGGAACATCAATACGCGCCTATTGGATTCCGTACCTTAGTTAGGGACGTAGGTTAGTACTAAAAGATGAGAAGGCTCCTGCATGCACGCGCACGCCTTGTTGGGCTTTCTCCCGGCAAGGTACGGCTATTGCTAGCCGGCACCAACGCAGCAAAACACATAACGCGGCTTATCGTGAGTGCGCCCATATCCCTCCCCTAACCCCATGATTAGCGAGTCAACGTTCCCCTGCACTTCGCTCATCCGCACTTACCTGAACCTCCTCTATATGAAGCTCGCAGCACTATTCATGCGCTCGAGCTTCTGGAAAGGTATCGCTCATCGAGCACTGGGAGTGTCTAGCCAACAGTGGTCCGAGCTTGAACAGAGATGCTTGAAACAGATGTTTCAGGTGCGCCCTTGACTATCTGATCATTTCTTCGTCGTCTTAGCTGCGTCTCGGGCGGAAGTTGGGTGCCCTAGGCTTCAATGACGCCCGCAATGCAAAGGCGAAACCTCTGACTTGTGGTCATCAAGTTCATGGCCAATATGGATGCTCATGCGATGGCTACGGTACCCATGAAGTAGCTATTCGCACTCCTTCACCACGGGGCCCTCTTGCTGACAGCCACCCGAGTGTCTAGGGCACATCTATCTGGCCCAGTAACTGAGCAACGATCTGTTATCCATGAACAAAAGTCTGGACAGATGTCATTGTCGGGCTTTCTTCGAGAGCGTAATAGATCTCGGCTTTAGGAGTGATCGTCGGCTACTGTCCATGTCAACGGCGGTAGTTGTGGCAGAGCATAGCTCCAGAGGGCAATGGGAGAAGCAGGGGATATCATAGCAAGAACAAAAGGTGCATCCAACGTCCATCAATAGGATTCCGCGGAGATGCCCATTGACTAAGCCTTTCTATCGCCTTCTCAGAAAACAGTCCTAAAAATATCAGAATGTTCGCTTCCTGAGTGCGTGTTCTCTAGTATTTTGCATTGGTTGAAGTTCTCTCGGATAGGGATGGCTTATGGGCTACATTGTTTGATCACTCCTCATTGCGCCGAAAGGACTAGGCCTAACGTGTCCTTACGTGTGGTGTACTTTAAAACGAGTCCTTGCATCTTTTTGAGCTGCCCTTCAGAAGATTGCAGAACGCCTGCGTTGACCTACCCCTCTGAAAGCGATCTTCCGCCCAACTTCCGCCCACCGAATGGCTGAATCGCGCCTAGAAACCGATATGTGCTCAGCACATGTGAGGGCAACGGTCCCAATTGTACAGACAGTCTGCGCGCGACGGCAACACGTGTATTGTCGCGTTATCCAAGGGCAGCTGTGTGTCAGGGATCGTCGCGTCTGGGCCTCATTTCACCCAGTGTCGTTATATGGCGGTTCAGAGTCGACTAGAGCCCCCAGGGCGCGCGTCTTAGAAGGAAGAGATGGTAAAGGAAAGAAAGTAGCATTGCCGATCTCTACAAGGAAAGGTAGACAAGAAGGACAAGCTGGGGATGTAAGGATCTACTGGCAGTCCTTATATACCTAGCTACATTACTGCGGGAAGCGCTAACTAAGCAACTGTACAGTTAGCTAGCTAAGGGAACGCCGAGGCATGTAGGTATGGCCGAGGTACATTAGTAAGGAATGACCAAGCCATCGATAAGTACACCCAATGAAAGAGAAGGGCACGCACAAGGCGTGTTGCGCGTGCGGATAATCAGCGAGGCGCGCCACAAAGGTGACGCGCGTCATAGATAGGGGTGCGCGCCTGTTGAGGCGCGCAAGTGCGGGGAAGCTGCGCGCTAGATCGAGCGTGCGTCGCGTGTTGAGAAGCGCACGTCTATTGGAGACACGCGCGCGCGTTGACTGCTAGATCGAGCGCGCGTCGCGTGTTGAGAAGCGCGCGCCTATTGGAGACGCGTGCGCGCGTTGACGCCGAAGTCGAAACCGAAGACAAGGCGTACCGAAAACGTTGCGGAGAGGGCCCTCAAGGGTCGTCCCGTAACATGTGCCGCTCATCTCATTGATCTCATCTAGTGTTGCATTCCCTGCTTCGAGGGACTCTTACCCGAAGAACACGACAGCTCAGTCCAGGATCTACTGTATCTTGCTGTGTACTGGCACTCATTAGCCAAGTGCCGCATGCAGACTGATACACCCCTTCGTGTCTTAGAGGATGTGACCGACATCCTTATGCACGCGATACGGTATTTTCATGACGTCACATGCGTTGCTTTTAACACAGTCGAGACTGACAAGGAATATGCGGCACGCCAGCGTGCCGTGAGCCGGCGTAACAGCAAGCGCGCTGCAAACGGACCGTCTTCAGCGTCCACTGTAGGCGGTAAGCAGCCGAAGACATTCAATATGACCACATACAAGCTGCATAGTCTCCCGGACTATCCATCATCAATTCGGCGCTTTGGCACAACTGACTCGGGAAGCACGCAGATAGTATGGTCCCCATATCCTTAGTAGTGGACCTTTCCCTAACTTCATACTTTTTCAGGGCGAAGGCGAGCACCGCATAGTCAAGCGCAGGTACGCGCGGACTAATAAGCGGGACGTCGAGGCACAACTCGTCCGGTTGGACGTGCTTGAGAGCGCCCATCAACGCATGTACGAAGAGTTCCTGGATGCCAAGGAGGCCAGCGCTGCCGAAATGGCGGAAGGGGGGTCTTCTACGGGGACATTGGACACGTCGCGCCGGCGTGCATATAAGTCTGACATGGAACAGATGGCTAAGCCATATATTATCGCAGAAGAGGAGCGACCCGAAAATCAGGTAAACCTGAACGCGTGGTTAAGAGATCGGGAACAGGCTTCCGACCCTGCGTTCAAGGTTTGGTTTCCCAAGTAATTACTTGCTCTGAAACACGAATACTGACATGGACATCCAAGGATTTTGAGCAGAAACTCAAGACCCATCTGCTTGCACGCCACAAGGGGGAGGTCATCATCAGTGATGAGCCAGAGTATGTTGACGAAGAGCTTAATCGGGTTGTATTTCACCGGGGGCTCGTATATCGACACGTGACACTCACAGTCAACTACACAACGTATGACGTTCGACGAGACAGCGATCTGATTAACGGCCATGACACTGGCCAACGCCAGAACCACTGCGACGTCATGATGTTCTCCAACGAGGACCCACCAAGTGAAGGGGACGAAGCGCCATGCCGCCGACATCCATTCTGGTATGCACGTGTTCTCGGGGTGTATCACGCCAACGTGTACTTTCCCGGCGCAACGAAGCATACACGCCTCGATTTTCTTTTTGTGCGGTGGTTCGGCCTGGACCCAGAGTGGGTCGGTGGTCCTAGGACCAAGCGGCTCGACCGCATTGGGTACGTACCTGAGGGCGACAGCTCGGGAGCATTTGGCTTTCTCAACCCTGCTCGCGTCTTACGAGGATGCCATCTCATACCTGCCTTCGCTATTGGAAGAACCACATCACTTCTGAGCCCTTTATCTCGGTTCTCTGACTCACTTTCTGGTGATTGGACTAACTATTATGTATCCCGGTGAGTAATCATATCGCTACACAATATCCGTCAAACTCAAGGACACAAGGTTCGTTGACCGCGACATGATGATGAGGTACCTAGGTTGGGGCGTGGGGCACCGGAACCCTCCGGACTTTCCACATGAAGCAAATGACCTCCCTCGGACAAATATGTACGAAGAATTTCTCGCGCCAGCAGGGGAACAGGCCGGGCAATCAGAGATGGTTGGTGGGGAAGGAAACTCGGACGGCATTGGCGAGCTTGACGAAGACGAGGAGCTTGACGACCTGGATGACGAAGAGAGCGCTCAAAGCAGTGACGAAGAGGAGGATGAAGAGGGTGTACACGACGTTGGGGGAGATGAGAACGACGAATTTGAATTTTAGGTCCGGTGGTAATTGTGTGAGAGTCGGATTGAGCGCGAGGTCAACTTGGTGCGTGACGGTTCCAGTCAGTATGCGCAAGGGTTCATTCATCAATGTCTGCAAGATGTCCATGTACGTGGGCCAGGGTTCCATTGAACGAAAACGTATCCCGTCCAGCTTCCGACACCGGACCCTACCTCACTTCACCAAGGACGACTTCGCTCTTGAGGTGCGCAGCCTCGCTGAGAACTCGTACCTGCACGGCCTCACACTGGAGGAGTTCTCCTTTCACGCTATCACCGTTCGAGAAGGTGTTATCGATAGGGCTGTCAATACCGCCGGAACAGGGTACATTCAGCGGCGCCTTGTCAAGGTCTCAACGACGCAACGGTTCACTATGATGGCGGACGTCACGAACAGGAAGAACGGGTTCATGGTGGATGTCTCGCAGCCGGACGTGGACGGTCGCTCGGAGGAGTTGCAGGTGAGTGCGTACTGCTCGCGGTGGACAGGGGGGACAGTCACAGTGCGCGGGTTCGGCTTCCCTGCCGTGGGGGCGGATCGACCCCGTATTATCTCCTGGCGGTAAGGCTCAATTGGGTAGTCCGGAACGCCTCTTAGGTTTTCCAGATCAACCAGAGGACAGCGTCCGACCTCCCACCAGCGTACATCGTCGACACTGCTCGGGATCGGTGGTCGCGCGTAAGGGTTGTGCACCGGAACGATCCGTCTAGCAAGCTGGTGTGGGAGAGCAGAATGGACCTTCAAGCGTCATTCGCATCGTGATCTGTCGTGGAGCGCTACCTCCTCGCGCGCAAGGTGTTAGACAGGGTGCACGGCGAGGTCGAGGGCAAGTTCAACCAGTCCGTCCGTGGCGAACCCCAGCGAGAAATATGGAGCGCTTTCCGTGGAGGCATCGGCGAGCCGGCGACGTAGATAACGCTAAGCATGTTCCACTATGCCGGTGTCAGGTTCCTCGCCATCATTGTCTCGTTCGTTATGCTTGTCGTGCCCAGCCAGTCGTCGTCCCCGCCTACTGCAATACGATACTCTCCAGCTATCTTGAGTTCTACCACAGGCAATATCATATTCTGGTGTCTAGGGAGCTGTCTACAGACGCGCGCGTGAAACTCTAGCATGGAAGGAACACGGAAAGACACAGATCCGTGTTTGGAAGGCATATCTGCCTGGATTTAGACTGGAAATGAGGAGATATGCATAATCAAGCTATGATGACGTAGTGATCCTTTCATAAGGTCCCCATGACCCTTTCGTAGCTCCCTCATTGCCCCTCCATAACGGGCTCATAGTACCCTCACGACACCCTCATGACGCCCTCATGACGCTCTCGTGATGATAGCGTGACACTATGTGATTACTCGTAATTGATCACCACTTGATACAAGATCTACGGACCGCTCGTAACTACCTCGCAACGCCGGAGGAACGAATTGTCGGGATCTATGACGCAGTCGTCACCACCCGTAACCCGTTAAGATCGGTCCTAACGGAGCCAGAGCCGATTATCGGCGAAACGGACCGGCCATGATTTTTCTGGGCTTTCCGTGATGTCAGACTCATAGACTTGGCCATAAACCAAGATTAAAGAAGCGAAGCGGGGGGCCCTTGCACCCGAACCACCACCATGGTTCGGTTTCACACGCTCACCGCGTACCGCAAGGAATAGCAAAACACTCATTGATCTTCTAAGACCAACTGAGCTTTGCTGCTAGTCGAGCCCCCCGAGCCACACAAGGCTGGGTACACCACCCCCCAAACAACGAACACCCAGCCCCCACGAGACAAAAACACAATGAGTCGTGCGACCGAACCTACGCGCTGCAAATGACACGCGTTACCAATCACCGTAAACCTAACCCCGATTGTACCGCACCTTGGTACCGTCAAACGATCACATGATCGCTGACCACATGGCGAGATGGACCGCTGATGTAGCCTTGCACGTTTGGTCACTTGCCACCTTACACCCTTGTTAAGTACATGCACCCACCACGTAGCCATGATATTCTCCCCCACAACATGCACCGCACCATGGACCTATGCCCAATATACCTGCGAATATACAACCTAAACACCGCCCACCTCCGCAGCTCCTCATAACATACACTAACGTCATCCAATACACCCTATATCATATGTCAACTCTATCAACTGACTAACTCAATAAGCGCCTACTGCTAAATACCGAATGAACCAAACCGCAACTCCCCCCGTAAACTGTGCGTACCTGCCAGATGGCCACGCCGCCCAGCCCAGTTGACCCAATTCTCCCCCTACAAGACTATGCACTCCAACACATACCCGCTGCGTCCTACGTTGCGGACCTCAGTGCTCTACAGTCCCCCCCAAAGGCCCGCACCTCCCCCCATACACGCTCGTACTCTGCTTTATCTAACAATTTCTCCCTCAATATAACCTACCCACCCTTCTGGGAAGACGATCTCCCACGCCGACCACTCAACCGGCCAACATATGCCCTCCATCTGTCCCGGACACCGGTATCTCACGTGCGCTCCACGGTCACGTGGTCAATCAAGTGCCTTCCGCGCGCACCGGTCACCATCGGCCAAAACACGCCGATCCTACTCCCGAACCAACCGGACCTCATCCTTGTCCTCCTCACAGATGCACGCGCCGAGTCCTCGCTCACAGTCTCGGTACAGATCAACCTTCTCCACCCGCCCCTACACTTAGATGCATCTGCTCTCCCCTCCAATGGAGACCGCCTCCTACTCCCCAACGAAGCCATTAGACGCCCGTGGCTGACGAGCATGTACCAGCTTCTGATCTGGCCCTTCTCAAACCTTCCCTACTCGTTAGCGCACCCTCCTCCCGCACGTCCCCTCCCCGTTCTACAATGCCCGTCCCTTTGCAGAGCGTATGACCGCTTGGAAGCCAGACGTGGCAGGCACGCTATGATCCCCTTAGAGACGCCAGCGGAATACGCTACCGAGCACAATCATATGGACCCATCACACACAACTTCCCGCCCGCACTTGACGGCTACTGTACCATAACCTTACGACATGACCACCAACCCCTCCCCACGCTCTCGTCGTGCATGTACGTACCCTGCCTGACTCACCTCTTATGCATACCATTGGGCATATAGCCGACTTACAAATATCCCGTGCGTGCGCGAACAACGAATCCCTCTCCCACTCTATGTCTGCTCCGCGTAGTACTAAGCCTGACCTGACTAACAGTGGCTCTAGCTAGCCGTGGTCCCCGAAGGTGACCACCAATCGCCGAATACCCAACCAACGGATGTCATCTCCCATTCAGTCAACAGTCATTCCATGCGACACGCTCGGCGCCCTCGGCCCAAAACGGCGACACGGACTCAAATAACCAACACAAATGTTCGCCGCCGCCATGATAATAAAAGAACAACCCCTCCCCCTGCCTCAAACCCGTCGCCGACCGTACAACGCACCAGCCTTAGTACGCTTATCGATCCCAATTCTCTGCTCTCCCGAGTACCCCACTAGTAGACAATAATCCCCCAGCCCGCCCGTCTCCCTCGACCTCTCCGCAACCAGAATGCCTCGTAGTATCAAATCCACAGACGACCAGGGCAGGACGTGGGTCACCCCATACCCCAACTCCAAGCAGCGCGACGCGCTTTCCCCCGGCCCGGGACAAGTGCAAGTACGTCAAGCCTCGCGCAACAGTCGCTCGGACAAACAGGCTTCGCCCAGTCCCCCCAAGGCAAGCGCTCTCGCGAGGATACCCCGCGCCGTGTCATCCCCGCCATCGAGCACTAGCGTGCCGACTCTCTCGGCAAAGGATTTCCCTCCGCTCTCTCCCGTCCAAACTACGAGCCTGATCCCGGAAGCCTCCCCGGCCACGCACGCCCAAAGGCCGGTCGATCCCCCCACCATTCCGCCAGTCGCCGCGAACCAGCTGGCCCCGATCGCCACGACCGGGAACCAACTTGCGGTGGCTACCCAGGACCGGCCCGCCCCGCACATCCCTGAAGGCGGAGTAGCCCCGCTCTCCGACCTCCTTCTCTCACAGGCTCCCGCGGCTCCGGTCCACGTCACCCCCGACCCCAAACAGACCCCGGTATCTAGGAACCCGGTGAGACCTTCCTCCTACACGCTCGCCCTGCCCTCCCTCTTTTACATGTACTCAACGCTCTCCCAGACTCCGGGCCCGAGCACAAACCCCGCGCCCGCCAGCCCCGCCCCTAGTGCTCCGCTGAACGGTCAAAGCTCACTCTCGGCAGCAGCTCCTCCCACCGTAGCCAGCGTCTCCCCAACCCAGACGCGAAAACGGCGCCGCACTGAGAGCGTCGACTCAGCCCAGTCGCGGCTCATCGACCTTGTCGACCTATACGGCTACGTCCCGTCCCCTCCGCCGGACTCACCACCACCCCCACGCCCTACCGCGACACTCTTTCTCCCGTCGGACCCGGACGGTGATGACGACGACATGAACGTCAACCAACCTCAGCCTAGCTCGCCGCTCACTTACGTCACCTGGCCACCCACCCCCGCGGTACCTCCTGAGCAGCCCGACGTCTCGCTGGACCAAGACGATACGACTACGCCCGTGACACTAGCCCCCACCTTCCGTCAGCACGGGGAAACGGCGAAGATCTTCACGTCATCCCCATGGCAGCCCTGGCTCCGCCTTAACCCTGCCCAGGAACGGCATTGGCAACGATCGCTGGTCCCCGACCCAAACGAGCCAGGAAGGATACTCTTCGTGGCCGAATACGCTAGGTCCGAGACTTCCAGCTCGTCGTCTGGCGACCGCATTGCCGCTGACCTCTCAATCGCGCTACGCCGCCCCGAAGGGAACCTCGTCGAAGTGTCGTACCCTCATCCAGTCCTCTCGTCCTCCGGAGCACGTTCGAGAAGCTCTGTCTGGCACCTAGTCTACGATCTCTCGGACGAGGAACAGGCCGCCCTCCTCAACGCCGGAGTTATCTCCCGTGATAGGCGCACGTACGTCTTCTTACCTGCCGACCTTGACACGTCGCGACCAGTTTTCCTGTACGCCATCCGGGGCTTACGAGGCTCTATCGAGAACCTCGTCCCGCACCTTCGGCAATGTATCTACCACTCGACCGCCTACCGAGAACTATGCGATGCTCACCGAGACCACCCACTCCTAGACGAGTTCATCACCAACCTACGCTTTGACAAACTAGCCATGAAAGACTCGAACGGCCAGCAAACCCAAGCCATCCGAGTCTACGCTCGCCTGCCGACTTTCGACCCTATCGAACAACAAACCGCACACGACAACCTCCGAACGGTAAACTTCGACCACCAATACCTTGGCGTAGCGAAGAAGGAAACTTACCTATGCGCGCATTGTCAAGGCGCCGACCACCCTTCCGGCCTGTGTCCGCTCCCCAGCCTCCCGGGCTGGCAGGGTCCAAACCCACTGAAAACGCCGACGACGGACCCCGACCTCGCTGACCTCCCACCGCCGATCCTCCCAGCGGCCCCTCAATCTCTCCTGCATGAGCCGAGCCGCGGGCGCGCCCAAGGTCGTGGCCGAGGACGTGGTCGTGGAGGAGGACGCAGACGCGGTGGTCGTGGAAATACTCGCCGGAATGAGAACGAAGGAGACCGCATGCATGGCTAGCTGTACCAATGCCTCACTGCGCACCTTAAACACAATGCGCCTCCTTGTCATGTAGTAGATTAACCGGTGAATGCGCCAATCTTACCTGCCTCCCGTGTGCGAACGGCCCCTCGAAAACCGCGAACTCCTGCTGACCTCCTCTTTCTCCCTCTCTCCTTTTCCCCGCCGCCTCTACCCTTATGACCTCTATTCCCCCCCGCTGCACACTCGACCCAGAAATGCAGACACAATAGGCATGTACACCTAACGCAGCACATCTCCCTCCCTCCTCGAACAGGTACTCTAATACGGACTAAGGCTGGGTCCCTGCTCAGACCCGGAACAAACGACCTGGCCCAATCCACACCTGCCCCAGCGCGCCCTCTCGTACGTCGCTCCCGTTCGCATGTACCTATATACATTTCGTACGGAATACACGGCTTCTCCCACAGCCCCTCCCCTGCTAAAACAGTCAGAACTCCCCTGATAAACCTGCGAGAATGGCAGGTCGCTCTCCTTGCCAGTGTCTCCCCCCTGGCTCCTCTCCCTCTCTCTCCCTGATGTAAGTCTCTCTCCTTGCCTAATTTACTGACCATTTCTCGGGACAGGACAGCAAGGGTGGCTTACGTTTTTCAGGATACGGTGACCTATTCAGGTCTCGGCGAACCGTAGGCTGCAGCCCAGCCGAAGCCCGCAGGACTTATCCTCGGGCACACCGGCCTGAGTCTTGGCTATAAGACTCTTACCGCGGCCGCCCTCAGTGCAGCCCGCGGGAAATCTACAGCACTGGCTCCACCCCTTACACACCCAATTCGTCCGGCCACTGCTCCGTCCACAGGTTCGAACCTCCATGCCTCGCGAGGCGTGAGGCCCCCTGTGGCTGACCTCACGCCCGATGACCGAGCTGGAGAGTACGGCAGCCACTCCCCTCCCTCGGCTCACCATACCCGAGATGGCGGAACACCCACCGCAGACGCCGGCACACCAGCCGAGCAGGGACGGGTGCAAAACCCCCCCACGGACTATGTCCGCTTCGATGGTACGGCGAACCCACCTACCGAACAGCATCCCACGTCGGACCCCCATCTACGTAGACATCCTCGACGTACGCACCCTATCCAAAAATCGACACGCGCCCACTTACGAATAGCCACCCTGAACATAAACGGCGCACACACATCCCAAAACACCCCGCAAAACCGCGGGAGCACTTCCAAATGGTTCCATATAAACCAGTTAATGCGTGACAGAAAAATTGCCATCCTTGCTGTCCAAGAGTCCCACATAACCCCCGCTGACGTTGATAACTTGCATAGTTTGTTTCCCCGTCTCCGTATTTTCCTGTCCCCCCATCCAACTCGCCCCAAGTCGACGGCGGGAGTCGCAACGGTCGTGAACCGGGATTTCACGAATGCAAACGATGTTGACTGTCTAACTATCGTTCCAGGGCGAGCCATACTCACCACCATAGCATGGCATGGCACACGCGTCCTCAGCGTCCTCAACGTCTACGCCCCGAACTCCGGCGCTGAAAATAAGGCCTTCTGGCAGTCCATAACTGACACATGGATGTCTCAGCAGCGCTTCCTCCCCGACATCGTTCTAGGAGACTTCAATGTATGCGAATACACTCTTGACCGCCTCCCCCAGAACCCCCACGCTGATGACAGATCCGCCATTGAGGCGCTGCAAACTATGACTGACCTCTTCCGGGTCACTGACGGCTGGCGCCGAACTTATCCTGATAAGCAAGGTTTTTCCTTTGAAAGACTCTCTGATGGTCGGAACCAACTATCGCGTTTGGACCGTATATACACGTCTGACCAAACTTTTTCATCTGCTCTGGGATGGAACTTCCTCGAACCCCCTTTCTTCACGGACCACAAGCTCGCTTGTGTCTCCATTCATGATGACAAACTCCCCTTCATAGGGGCCGGCCGCTTCTCGATCCCCGCGCACGCCCTCCTCTCCCCTGAGTACATGGATGGCATCCAACACATTGGTAGGCTAGCACACCTCAAAATTGCGCAGGCTGCCACTAACCGTACGAACGACCACAACCCGCAAACCCAATGGAAGACAGAATTTAAAGACAAGGTGATTTCCCACACGCGGAACTTTCTGCGAACCGCTTACCCCCGCACGGCAGAAGGCCGAATTGCAGCACAATACCAAAGACGTGATTCGCTTTTGCAAGACGACCAGACTGTAACCAACCAGGACACAATCCTGGGAATAAACGCGAGGATACGGGAACTCGAAGCCCAATTGCACCAAACTAAGCGCACGGCCGTCGCGGCGCGAGACATGCGTGAAGGAGGCCGTCCCGGTAAATATCTCAGCGCGCAAATGAAGTCCAAAACCCCCCGGGACATCTTCCACCGCCTACGACGCCCCGGATGGACCCAAGACAACCCACGCCACGC
Source organism: Vararia minispora EC-137 (assembly GCA_022160365.1). Lineage (NCBI taxonomy): Eukaryota > Fungi > Basidiomycota > Agaricomycetes > Russulales > Lachnocladiaceae > Vararia > Vararia minispora. Next base: position 18,190 of record MU273608.1, read on the forward strand.
AACCCGCTCGGAGGATATGGCCGAGGTCGCGGCCCACTACCACAACTGCAGACAGGAGGTGCGTCCAAACGAGGCGGACACTGTGACCGCCGAATATCAAGAGTCCCTGCAGGACGTCCTCCGGTCGGTGGAGACGACCCTAACGCCGGAAGATGCTGAACCTCTGGGGGCAATCCCAACAGCAGAGGACATCGCGAATCTCATCAAGATGGCGAAATCTGACGCCTCCCCTGGCCTGGACGGGATTCCGGCCTCCATGTACAAAGCTTTACTTTCGCGACATGAACTCCTCACAGCGCAGGAACTTCCGTCCTTTGATATTGCCGCCACACTGACCCTCGTATACACTGATTTCGCAACCTATGGCTCCGCGAAAGCCGCGAATTTCCAGGAAGCTTGGCTCTGCCCCCTCTTTAAGAAGGGCGAACGGGACCTGATAGAGAACTACCGGCCAATATCGTGCCTCAACGAAGACTACAAGCTCCTCGAAAAGCACCTCGCCCTACAGTTGTCCTCCGTTATTACCAAGATCGTCCACCCGGACCAAGCCGGCTTTATCCCAGGCCGCTCCATTCACGACCAGACGCAACTGATCGACTACATCATCAACTACACGAGTACTAACGCGCTGAACGGTGCAATTATAGCCCTTGACCAGGAAAAAGCGTACGACCGCATCCTTCACTCCTACCTCTTCGACACGCTAACGAGATACAATATACCGGACCGATTTATCGCCCTAGTCTGAGAACTCTACCGTCACGCCGAAACAAAGGTAATGATAAACGGCGTCCTCAGCCCCCCTTTCGCGATACACCGAGGCGTCCGGCAGGGAGGGCCTCTGTCCTGTCTCCTTTTCATCATCGCCATAGAACCCCTTGCGAGCATGCTCCGCCGCTCGAGCTTGAAAGGCCTCAACATCCCTGGTTCTGACGAACGCCTGATCGCGACCCTCTTTGCGGACGATACGACAGTCTACCTGGACTCCCAAGATAGTTGGCAAACCCTGCAATCTATCCTCGAGAAATGGTGCGCAGTCTCCGGAGCCCATTTCAATATAAATAAAACTATCATCATCCCAGTGGGAACAACGGCCTACCGAGCCGAACTCGTTGCGACCCGCTCCCTCCACGCTGGGGATACCCCAATCCCGGCTCACATTCAGATCCTCCAAGACGGAGCTTTCACTCGCATCCTCGGCGCTTTCCTGGGGAATAACGTCAACCTGCAAGATGTCTGGGCCCCGAAAATCGGTAACATAGTCGCTTTCTTTGACCGCTACTCTTCGGGTGCTAGAATTTACCCAGACCTCATGTCCAGACGCCATATCGCTAACCAGAGAACAATGGCAACGACCCAATACCTCACCGTGGCCCAAGGAATGCCAGAACCGATTGCGAAGCGCCTCGAATCCCTCATTTTCTCCTTCATATGGCAACATTCCCGGCCGACTTTGAACCGGAATACCCTCCAACGCCCGCTTGACCAAGGTGGCCTGGCCGCCCCGGACGTCCGGGCCAGGAACACAGCCATCTCTGTCAAACAGCTGCAGCGCTACCTGTCCTCAGAAAATAGACCTAGGTGGGCCCTCGTCGCAGACGCCCTGCTTGCGGGTGACACACCTACTGATGAAGCCCGAATCGACCCTTTGGCGAAAACGAACCTCTTCCTACAAACCTGGAGAACCCGCCTCCGCAAGTCAACGCTACCTTTCACCCTTAAATCCATGATCCAGGCTGCGAAATCCACTAACATTGTTTTCGATGCGGTCCCACCTGCCCCAGAGCTGGCTCTGTCACTGCCAGCGTGGTATCACATTGGAGTCGAACGAAACTCCCTTCGAATCCTACAACGATCTATGACTGCGAACTGCCTCCGCCGCAACCACCACGTCACCCTAGTAGCTGACCTTGTCCGGGTAACCGCTCGCACCAGGGCAGCACAACAGACTAACAACGAAGCCCTGCACCAAGACCGCCACTCCTGCATCTGCCCTGCCTGCACCCTGGACCGTGCTGAGCCGACTAACTGCCCCCACCCAGCCCTCTGCGTGCGCGTCGCACAGGATGTCCTAGGACGAATAGCTGCAACAAAATGGAACCCCGACTCACACACGCATCGCGCCGCCCCGCCCGCCGACCTTCCACCCGCCGAACCTGTTGACCAGCTTCCGGCAAGGAACCCTGCACACGACCCCCCAAACGCAGCCACTTTTGACCGTTCCTCCCCGTCATACGACACCTTGCTCAGCGCTTTCCGTATCCACGCCGAACCCAAACTCGTCAGCCATGCCCCCGTCCCTCGTGTTATCGTACGCCAACACCCTGCGCGCCCAATCTCGGTTTGGATAGCCACATCCCTCTCCCCGGCCAGCCTCCCTAACTCGCAAATCTGGCGGGTCGGGCTAATCCTCGAAGATGGCGACGACCCACGTAACCATGTCTTCCGTCTCAAGCACCCCTCCATCGCTGACGAGACAGATAGCCATATCGCCGGCGCGATACTCCTCCTCCGCTACGCGCTCTCAACCCAACCCATTCTCCTGCACACGACGAACAAGACCCTCTACGACGCAATAAGCCAAAATCTCCGTCTCTGGGAGGACGACGACATCCGCTCTATTCCACGGCACGAGCTCTGGATCCCCCTTCTATCTCTTCTACGAGAGCATGCTGCCCCCATCCACGTCTCGCTCTCATCCAACCGGGATGCGGCATGGACGACGGCCCGGGCCCAGGACCTAATACTTCAACGCCCGACGCCCTTAGTCCTGGACCTCTCCTGGAACCCGTCGCTCGTACTCCTCGGCTCCCGCTTAGACGGACTCTCCCAAGCACAGCTGACCTCTGGGATTCGTGCCTCCCATACCCAAACAGCCATCCCACGACGAACGGACGACCACCTCTCTGCTATCCAACGCGCTGTCCATGACCTGACTCGAGCTACCCCGTCCCACCGGGATATATGGCTATCGATCTGGAACCGCGACCTTCACCGGGCCACTAGCGACTTCCTCTGGCGAGTCGTCCACCAGTGCTATAAGTCCGGTAACTACTGGGCCCACATCCCCGGCTACGAGCGCCGTGCCCGCTGCCCCTCCTGCCTATGTGAGGAGTCCTGGACCCACATACTGATTTCCTGCGGCTGCCCTGGCGCCCGTGATATCTGGAGTGCGGTCCGAAACTTCCTTGAACCACGCATTCCTGCCCTCCCGCCGCTATCCCTCGGCCTAATCCTAGGCTGCTCTGTTATCCCCTCCACTGCCACCTCTTTCTTGGACTCGGCGGCAACTCGACGGCTCTTCCGAATTACCATCGCAGAATCCGCCCGCCTAATATGGGTCCTACGCTGTGAGAGAGTGATCCAAGACAAAGTTATCACGCCCGCTCTCGCCCTTGCACGCTGGCACGCCATGATGACCTCCCGACTGCATTTAGATGTAGCTATGACGAACCGTAATCTTGGTGCCAATGCTCTACGCCGCCCCTTAATCTTGCGCACTTGGTTTAAGGTAATACAGTTAGACGGCTCGTCCCCCGAGACCGATTAAGACACAGCTAGATCGAGCGCGTGTCGCGTGTTGAGAAGCGCGCGTCTATTGGAGACGCGCGCGCGTTGACGCCGAAGTCGAAACCGAAGACAAGGCGTACCGAAATCGTTGCGGAGAGGGCCCTGAAAGGGTCGTCCCGTAACACCAAGGTGATGATCAAGGCCGAGGCTGTGACTGGTGATGATTAGTTGTTGTTGCTGACTGGAGTCTGGGCCGCTTATAGATATGCGCTGACAGGGCGCTTCTATGGAAGGCGCGTGCCTATTGTCGAGCGCGCGCTTGTTGCAATGACGTGCGTCTAGTCGAGGCGTGCGCTTCACAAGGTGTTCGATGCGTCGTAACCGATGTTGGGCATGTTTCCGTTGTTATGGTGAGGCGCCGTGGGGTGCGGGTGAGGCGTCAAGCCGTAACACAACCATCGTGGCAGGAAGGTCCGACTGAGGTGGTTCTCCATAACCTCCTCGAGAATGGACGCAGCCCACTTCTTGGACATGTCGCCGTTCATGTTCTGACAGAAATAGTTGATACGACTAAGATCTGTTTTGAACGTTTTGGGGTTGCACATGAAGTGCATCATGCAACACGTGCAATAGTTTCGCGTGTTGTCGCGGTCATCCTTGAACGGCTTGGGGGTGCTGCCCATCTTACCGGTGTCTGTGACGGTCTCGGTCTCGACGTCCTCGGGGTTACTCTGGCGTTCAAGTTCTTCGACCACCCGAGCAGTGCTTCGGGTGGCTGCCGGTGCCACAGGTCGAGGCTGCAGTCGTTCTTCTTCTATGCGCTCTGTGGGGCACGTGCTTGCCGATCGAAAGGCCGGTCTGGCAACAGACGTTGGTGGAGGTGTACCGACCATGGTGGTTTGGAGACGGGTCGGCGGTCGAGTTGGTGGTCGGGTCGGGGGTTGCGAACGGTTGGATACTCAGGATCGAGCATGGGAGACGGCTTGGGTGGCACGTTTGAGGGTTTCAGCAGCGACGAAGTCGTGTTGATGCAGAAATGAATCCCCTAGGTGAGGATGGTGATCCCACCTGAAGACGGGGTGGAGATCACGCGTCCAAAACCAGAAGATATCGTACTCACCAGTGTAAGTCCACACAATAAGGTACTGCCCATTTGGAGCGAGTCGAAAGCCTGCGGGGACGAGATTGGTGGAGAAGTTGGGGAGGTTTTCTTCGGCAATCGAAGTATACGAGACATCTGAGTCTGGGGTTTCGGCGCGATGCACTACTGGAATGCATTCGTCGTTGTCGAGGTCGGGGTCTGGTCTAGGTGTTCCGCGAGTGCTGGGAGCGGAAATGATGGGCAATGTAAACGCACAAAATCAATCGATTTGTCAATGCCTTCTTCAGGTCATCGCGTGCTACAAGATACAGATGCTAGGTCAGGCGATTCTCCTCCTCCGGTTCCCTCGCTCATTCTCGTCGAGGGCCTGTCAGACGCTATCAAAGATTCCCCTGTTTGGGGGGCGCAGCAAGAAGTTGCTAGTGCAACGAAGGCATCGCTCTACGAGTGCGCACCGCGGGCGGATGCAGAAGCTGGTGGTGGTTGTGCTGTAGACGTGGAACACGTCTAGAACTTGGAAGATAAGGCATGGGCGTCGAAGCTCTGGGCTATGGCTCTGCCGGGCTTGGACGTAGGCATAGGCGGTAACGTGGCGGGTGCTGTCACGGTTGAAGATGGTGTGCACGCAAACGTACGCATTGTTGAACAACACAGGGTCTTGTCAGATGCATCCAGCAGTGAACGCAGATTGATCGACGTCGGAGTAGTTAGTGAATGGGGTGATGGGGGCAGCCTCAATGTTAAGGAAGCCGAGGTCCCAGTCGACGGTGACGCGTGCCACTAAGGAGGGGTGAGCGTGTGCAGGGCGGGGTAAGGGGAGCTCGTCCAAATGTCAGGACTTAGCGAGCGAAAGCCCCCAGGCTGCACGGACTTAGTAGTGAGGGTGAAGGGTTGAGGCAGGCGGCGAGGGGAAGGAAGAAGAGTGATAGATTGCGAGTCACTTGAAGGTACAAGTGGACGAGCTGGGGAATTACATGAAGACAAGCAGTCCTTATATACCCGAGACATGGTCCGTGCGAGAGATAATAGCATAAGCGGAGGAACAATAGTGGAACAACTAAGCGTTGATCATAGCCGAGGTGGTGACTAAGGCTGAGGCAATGACCAATGCCGATTAGCGATCGCTGTTGAGTAAGGTCCGGGTCGCTTATAGATATACGCTGACTAGGCGCTTCTATGGGAGGCGTGCGCTTGTCTTGAAGCATGCGCTTATTGCGATAGCACACGTCTGGTCGAGATACACATTTGGCGAGGCGTCCGATGTCGTAACCGATGTTGGGCGTGTTTCCGTCGTTATGGTGAGACACTGTGGGGTGTGGGTGAGGCGTCAAACTGTAACAGAAGCGGAGCATTAGCAAAGCTTCTGGAAAAAAAGCAAAACAAGCACACCTGATTGTCGTGCAGGCATGTGCAGGCAGACATACCGGTGTGCGACCAGGCACGCAGGTGACCAGGTGCATCCGGACAAACAGGCTTGGGGACTTGAAGCTTGAACTTGAGGAGACGGGCACGAGGAGGTGTAGGGGAAAGGGGATGACAAAGGATGAAGAAAGAGGGGCAAGAGGTGGGAAGATGAGGTGAGTGCAGAAGAAAGGGCGAGAAGGCAGAAGCACAGAGTCCGCTCAACAGATTCGGAGTATGTGACTTCAGGATTCCCAGGTTTGTTGTTCCCTTCCTTTCTCGCGCTCTTTCACCTCAACCTGTCCCTTCAAACCATCAAGCCCAAGCTCAAGCCCATCCGTCTGCATGCATCTGACTGCCTGTGGTCCCAGCCGTGCACCGTGCTGGTCCACCTACCCACATACCAGCATGACAGCTGGTGCTCCTGTAAGGTGGGTTCGTCCTCTTTTAAACAGAACACTTGCTAATCCATACCTGTGGTTTTCCTCGCAGGCCACCTATCTGCCTTTATCCTCGGTCCCTCTTCCTCCCCTGCTCTCCTCACCTTTCTTATTCTTTCTCACTACTCTCACTCTTCCTTGCCCTTCCCTCCCTCCCTTTCTCATACACACTTGTCTGGACCCATCCCCTCGAGCCATCTCACCCCTCCATACCCGGATGCATGCTGGTCTGCCACCTGCACGCCTGCACGTGCGCACATAACAGCCAGGTGCCCTGTCTTTTTTTTCTTCAAAAAACCTTGCTCACCAACACATACTGCCAATTACCGCTGCAGCCCTCGTCTATATGTATACACCGGCCCTCACACGCCCGCACGCCCACCAGCCCTCCCTTCCGTTCACCTGTGCGAGCGCTTGCTGGCTATATGCAGGCGCGTCTATCTGTCATACGCCTGCCTCTGACGTATCCATCTTTGTTCCTGTGGGCCCAAGATGCATAATGCCCGCTTCCCCTATGTGCGCACATGCCCCTCCCCGTCTCACCAGCTTTCCTCCCCTCTGTCTTCTGATGAGGGCGAGCTGTCATCGTCCAACATGCCTGAGATGTCTCTTCTCCATCTTCTCTCCCACCTCCACAATGTTCTCGCCAGCGCTGCTGGACGTCATCCCGGGATATGCTGTCAAGATCGCCGGTGATACCTGCTCCAGGTACTACTTATCACAGTCATGACACAACAAGTCGCACCACAAGAGCATCTCTGCGGAGTTCGTGTCAGCACCAGCCCTGCTGTCTCAGCTGCCACGACGTGCTCAACCACAACTGGGTCAATTGGACATGCTTTTCTATCTACTTGTATACTTGTGTAGTTCACCTATGTAGCACTAAGACTCCGGTGTAGAAACCATACTTTTCATTTCTAGAATGATTGTATTTTCACTGTACACAACAATCACTAAGGGATTTCCGACAATTATTACTAATATTGTGGAACTGCATACCCGGCAGCCACAAATCCATGCACAGACAAGCTGCACCGGTTTGCTTGTATTGCATGTGCAGCATGCCAGTTTCTAGGCACGGTCAGTTCCCTTTCCCGATCCAATTCAACCTATCCAGCACAGTCAAAATTGAGTTGTTCCGATACAAGGTATATTGGATTCCAATACATGCACGATACTTACCGAGTAGGAGACCATACCGATGTGGATCAGGTATGTATCAGACTCCCCTATCTGTGTTTGATATAACATGGATCAACCTCGTATAGGTAACTCTTACACAAGCCATTGAATGCAGTAAGTCATTTAAGAGCCCCCAGGGTGCATGTCGTAGAAGGGAAGGGAGACAGAAAGGAAAGTGAATAGCAATGCTGATCTCTATAATGAAGGTAAGACGAGAAGGACAAGCTGGGGATGCAGTAGTCTACTGGCAGCCCTTATATACCTAGTTACATTACTATGAGAACCACTAACTAAGCAACTGTACAGTATCTAGTTAAGGGAACGCCAAGCCTGTAGCTATGACTGAGGTATATTGGTAAGAAAATGACCAACCCATTGATTAGTACACCCAATGAAAGGAAAGGGCGCACACAAGGTGTGTTGCATATGCCAATAATCAGCAAGGCATGCCACAAAGGTGACACATATTATAGATAGGGGTGCACGCCTGTTAAGGTGTGCAAGTGCAGGGAAGCACGCACTTAATCAAGTGTGTGTCGCATGTTAAGAGGCATGCACCTATTTGTCAGAGGTCGTCGCAACCGGGCCTTGTTTCGCCCGGTGTCGTTACATGGCAGTCGGAGTCGTCTAAGAGCCCCCAGGGCATGCGTCAAAGAAGGAGCAAGAGTATAAAGGAAAGAAGATAGCATTGCCGATCTCTACAGTGAAGGGTAGACGAGAAGGACAAGCTGGGGTGCAGGGATCTACTGGCAGCCCTTATATACCTAGCTACCCTATCACGAGAACCACTAACTAAGCTACTGTACAGTACCTAGATAAGGGAACGCCAAGACATACAGCTATGGCCGAGGTACATTACTAAGGGAATGACTGAGCCATCGATAAGTACACCCAATGAAAGAAGAGAGCGTGTGCAAGGTGTGTCATGCATGCAGATAATCAGCGAGGCGCGCCACAAGGGTGACACGTGTCATAGATAGGGGTGCACGCCTGTTAAGGCATGCAAGTGTGGGGAAGCGCACGCTTGATTGAGTGTGTGTCGCGTGTTGAGAAGCGTGCATCTATTGGAGACGCACGCGCACATTGATGCCGAAGTCGAAACTGAAGACAAGACATACTGAAAACGTTACGGAGAGGGCCCTGAAGGAGCCATCCCATAACACTATTGGAGATGTGTGCATACATTGACACCAAAGCCGAAACTGAGAACAAGATGTACTGAAAATGTTGCGAAGAGGGCCCTAAAGGTGCTATCCCATAACACTGAGTCTCAACAGCTTGTTCACTTTAATAACAAGTGAACAGCATCATAAGTATTAACAGTTAATGAAGTTCAACAAAAACCCCTATATAACACTACACACTAGTACCACTTATCCACTTATCATAATTCCAGGTAGTTGACCAGGAGTCAGAATAAAGTAAAAGAGGTCGCTGAAGAAAAGAAGATGAAACCTCATCTAGCTGCCCCTCTTCTATCTTAGTTAAACCATTTGTCAGCTGAATGGCAAAATCATATTTTAAAATGTCCTCTGAATCTGGTCCAGCCTCTGTATCATCATATATGCCTTGACATTGATCAATATAACTATAGCATCAATAGATTGTTATTAATTTTAACATGCTGAGAAAAATCAACACACCGTTGATATTCCTTTTCTTCTTCTTCTGGTATTTGGGGATCATACCATAACAAAGTGCTCTCATCTGATGTGAGAGAATTATTGATTAAAGAAACTTTTCTATTAATATGAGACAGTATAGGTCTGCAAAAGTATTAACACATTATGCTGAGATTAATCAAAATTTAGCATAAAGCACGTACTTTACTTGATATGAGGTAGAGAGATGATTATGCGACTGAAAGGGACTTTGATTCATGTCTTTAGAAGATCTTCTAGATAAAAAAACTTAACAGCAAAATAATAATACTATAGGGGACATACCCTGGTAACTTTAAGGTACTATTCATAAGATAGGCAAAGTGCTTGCCAAGTGAAGTGAACGAAAGTGGTCGATAATACTCAGACCAAAATCGAGCTGAGCACTCGACAAATTCTTTCATTCTATTGCCACTTTGCTGATGATCAGAATAAATGTGCTCCGAGGAATACCAGTCACGATAGCCCTGTCGTTTTGGGTTGAGAGCTAAGAAATCCAATTGAACACCAAGAAATAAATCAATAGCAGCTTGCTTGTCAGCATCTGTAATCTTTTAGTAAGTTTAATATCAGCAAAACTAAAAAGCCTACAGACCAAGCAAGGAATTTGTGTAAAATCGGCGAAAATTCTCAATAATATCTCGTGAATGGCTATTCCAGTGGGGCATCCTGCGATAGGTTTCGACACGATTGACTAGAGCACTCCCAGTATACTGCAGAGCAAGAGCTATAAAAATAAGAGCCAAAGAATATTAACAGTAAAATTTAACTCACTATCGCCATGATCATGGTACATCTCAGTAAGCATATTTACGGCATCTGAATCAAAAGCAAGGTTGGGATTGTCGACGATACCAAGGGCATAAAGCTGGTGACCAAAGGCTCGCTTTCCAAAAACAAATTGGGCAGCATTGGTTCGATCCAAGCAGTCCACACAGTTGATTCGACAAATACCACTTTGCAAAAGTACGTCACCACGCCATTGGCTAGTAATGCTTATGTAAAAGACAAGTATATTTGCTTTTATACAAGGCACTCACCTTCCATGTCCTCTCAGACAGTGAGAAAACGGTTCTGGACCAGAATGGAAAAAGCCCGTCATACTTATAGACTCCTCAGCAAGATCTTCAAGATAACTAATAACATCCTGGGTTTTCCTAAACTGCCATTAAGCTATGATTAACAAGCCACATGTCTGAAGACGCACTCTTTGTATGCGCGTGACATGTCCCAAGCAATATACACCATTTTTTGGTCCGGTGGCAAAAATTGATTAAGGTAGTTGACACACTGAGTATACTCATCGAGTAATTTAGATTCCCTAGGCTGGGGCTCACGTTTCTTGATCAAGTTCAGTATGGTAACTGGGGTGCCATATCGCGTAAATAAGTCGTCAAAATGTCGAGCAGCAGCCGTGTAGAAAGGATCAACCACGCTGACTATATCCGACATTAGCACATTTCGAACGAATGGACTGTGTACGCACTTTCTATCGGTGGACGCGGAGTCATATTGTTAAGCTCCTGCGTCCAGTACACCGGAATGCTGCCACGGTACTAAAAATGAACTCGAGTCAACGTCATGAAACATTTAGTAAGAGCATCCCACCTGAACGTAGCTCGTGTAACGAGGGTTGGGGCGTCGCTCCAACGACGAATACCGTCCCGGATATGAGAACGGTGTAGTCAGTGCTTCGGAGACAATTTGTTCTGTTTCAACCTCGTTCGCGACATTTCCCTAAACTGTTTATCAAGACCTTTTACAAGGCACCTCAGCGCGCATAGATACCTCGTCATTTACACCACGCTTGAGATAACGAGCGCCTGCGTAATGTCTTGAACGACGAGCGATGAGGGTAACATAGATGACCCGTCCCAGAACAGTTAGTTCTGAATCCCCCGTGAGAAGGATCACAAATAATAGAAGGTTAAAGTACTAGCTAGCTTGGTCGACGTGTCCGTGAATGATCGGCAAAACCCAGTGCGCCCGTACCACGCCGATTGTTTCACGGAAAACAATTTCAAACATGCGCCAGTTCCAAGCGTAACGGTCGTTAAAGGGCCACTTGCTCCCGCTCAGCTTATTTCGCGCAGTGAAATTACACTGAAGGGAGGATGTGAGATCATAGGTATAACTATCGCTCATTAATATGAACTCTAGTAGGCACAACAATGCGCGCACCTGAAGTAGAAATTCTTCGACATATCCACTTGACTGAATATGTTCATTTGCCGCTGCTCTTCCGTTGGCTTCTCGATCTTGTGACTCGCAGTGACGGGGATAAGCTCAGTATTTTCGCAATGATACAGATAATGACCGCCTAGAAGGGCAACAACAGAGCGCTTAGTGATTAAGAGCATATACCATCCTGCCGTAAATCTGACGAAACCTTCACTTTTAGTCAGCGGGTGACTGCCACAATTCAACCACGACGCACCGACGAGTCCGAAGAACACTTTTGGCCTACTCAAACCACCTGATGGCTTGTTTCCGTCCTCGAGCATTTTGAGTACGGCCGCCATCTCTTTCCCCGTATAAGTGGCTTCATCTTCCACCACAACCAGCTCATCTTGCGAAGTGCGGTCGATTTTGACGATACGATGAAGGGAATCTGAAGTGTTGGATGCGACGACATAGAACCGAGACCGACTCTCATATAAGATGAATTTGTTGAAGCCGATACTTTCGCCCAGGTACTTCTTTGAGTTGAGAGTAGAGGACGAGAATGCATTGGCGGTATCGGCGGCGTCCTCGAGGAGCGGCGATGTCTGTGGATGATGAAGCGGTCCCCCGGGCTGAGTCGCCTGGGAGTCAGGAAATGCTGCAATACGAGCGTCGCTAATAAGATTGCCGTCCATGAGAGTGCGTCGGCTGTGCTGTCTATGAAAGCGATGAATTAATGTAGGGAGGATGAGCGCCAAGATCATAGAGACAATTATCAATGGGAACGCACTAATCACGTGCTTGCAGCGCTCCCTGGCGGTGTTCGCCCTCGTTTGTTAGCCGCTGAGTACATCGCCCGCATTCACTCCCTAGCCCCCTATACTCGGCTAACAGCCAACTTCCTGGGATGGATGATGCATCGGCTCAGTTTTCAGTAGAGAACCAACTTATCGACCAGGTAATAAGTCCATTACACCAGACCTGCTGGCATGTCCTGATGTGCTTTATTGGCAGTCCAAACTTTCAGAGGATAGTGGGGACGTCTATCTATTTCAGTGGCTGTCGTCAGTGGAAATATTCTTGAAAAATGCCTCCTCTGTAAGCCGACACTCTTGTTTAGATGGTTTTCCCTTTATATCCTAGTTTAGGATGACCTCAAGGCCGTGCAGCGTAGCCTGGAAACAACATTGACACTTATCATAACGAAAGGGAGTCCGTATCCTGCACCGGGAAAGGCTATTCGCAATGTAGTATCCAGCTGCTTTGTTCTGCTCTTCACACTCGGAGAATCCAGGGCCGTATTTGAGACCTTACTGGCGTGCCTGAGAGTCCTCGGTGATTTCAAAGCTCCAGCGGATCGGGATTTGTACAAGGTGTGCGTATTAAAGCACTCTTATACTAGCTCGTGTTCATATATGTGCTTAGTGCAGCGTCATTCTGCATTGGAGAGATCATGGTGTCGTCCCTGGGCGGACAGGTGTGTCGTTACGGTCTCCGCCTCAACTCTTTCATGAACTTTCTCAAGCTCACATCCTTCATGGTCGATATTGCAACTGTCGCACTGAAGACGCACAAATCTTCTTCTGTTAGTGCATTAGGAAGTGTACCACGTTCACAGCTGTCTTATCTACCCACAGAGCGTCCTATTGAGGTACCACGTACTCATCACCCTCCGTAAAACTCTGACGACAGCTCGTCGTGCTGCAACGGATAACGTTATGAAGGACATCCTCAAGCAGATGCGCGGTGCCCTCCTCGACAAGTCTCTTCCTATTCGTCGCGCTGCGGCAGATGTACGCATTTTTGCATCCCGTCCAAGTCCCAGTCGTGACCTCTTACCACTTCAAGGTTTTGTATATTCTCTACCCTTTGACAGGAGCCGAATGGACTGTAGCCGAAATAGAGCAAATCGTTTTGATATGTGTCAAGAGCTTCGATGGTGCCGATCAAGCCACTCGTCGCCCTCTTGCAAACTTAGTGGGAAAAGTTCTCGCATCTAGTCAACAACAAGCCATTGCTCTTATCGAAAATAAAAAGCGAGAGAAGGAAGATGAAAATGAAGACGCTGGTTCCCCTTCCGTCGCCCAGGGCTTGACGAAACCCATCCTTACGCTCGATGAGATGTTTCAACAGCTCTCCGCACCATTCAATAAACCTAATGCGGTTCACAAAACCCGCATCGGCCTATTCGATTGCTACGTTTCCCTACTATCCGCCCTTGGGCCCTCTTTCGTGGAATCCCACTATGGAGACATTGTTCAGCATTTCACGAACGATATTGTTAGCAGTCTGCGCAACCCCAGCAATCGGTTTGAAACTCTACTTGTTCGCAAGCTTGTCGGCATCATCTTACGGGACCTCATCGGTGTCAGGATGCTCGGCGAACAGGCTCAGATTGGGGCTATCCAGGAGCTCTCAAGCGCATATCTCAAGCGCTGGCCGGCCCTCATGCCTGGCCAAAACGCACCAAGCCCGGATGTCCTAGCTATCGTTTTAAGGGAGGTTGCTGGCCTACTTCAACAACTTGGAAATGCCCCTCCGCCCGTTCAGGCATGTTCAAGACACCTGTCGCATTGCTCGCTTGCTCATCTCAATCTAGGACTCGCTCGCAGAGCCTCTGGTGACCCTGCTATCCCATCCCAGCCATACCGTTCGAGTTTATGCCGCTAGTGCCTTGCGTATTTTTTGCTATTCCACGCCCCTTCGGCTCCCAAAGATCCTCATCGATGTTATTGAATTACTACATCGCGACATAACCATGCTCACGGTAGCCAACGCGCCTCCCGAACTTTCTTCTCGAGCCATAGGGCATGCTTATGGTTTAGCCGCGCTCGTCACAGTCATCCCCTCCAGGCCCCTATACGCATCATACGACATCAGTGCAAAAGTTTTGGATATGGCCATTCAGCTCCTCAAACGGTCGGGCGATCACGATGTCAAGCTCTCCCAGGTAGAAATTGAGATTGCCTGGGCCTGCGTAGCGTCTCTCATGACATTAGGGCCCAATTTCGTGCGCACCCATCTCCCTCAGCTTCTCGTTCTATGGCGCAATGCCCTTCCTAAGCCAACCGGCAAGGATATGGCGTTGGACAGTGGGCGCACGTTATCCGAGTGGTCATTCTTGTTGCGCGTTCGGGAAGCAGCTCTTGGGGCCATATATTGCTTCTTGCGATATAACTCACCAGTCCTGCTGACGTTAGACGTTGCTCGACGTATTGCTACCATGCTTAACAACGCATTTACGTTCGTCAGCGCCATCTCTCCCATCCTAGAGGACCCCAATGGGCAAAACGTGGAATTGTCACAAATCCGTGCACCCATACGATCACGGGAATCCCTATTAAAACGCCGCATCTTTCAGTGCTTTACAGTTCTTGGGTCCTCCAGCGTCCCCGAGGTCACGCAGACCGCCCTTTTACAAACAACCGTTTCCTTATTTGCAACCCCTGAAGGGTTCGTGGGGTCGTCCATGCAGGCAGCAATTGCATCATCGTCGGGTCTATTCACGTCTCTGTGGCAGACCTTCGATAATTATGCTTATGGTGTCACCTCCACGACTATCGGCGAGGATGCCGTCATGACCGATCCTAGTGAAGAGTCTGTCGCGGGCTGGAATCCTCTCAATCGTGACTCCGTCGAGTTTGCTATAGACGATCTGGTGAGTGTGGCTGTCCACTGACACGCCTCCCATAATCCTTATGCTATTTCCAGCTGCGACAACCAATCCTACAATCGTGCGAGCACGACCCTCTCTCGCTCTGCCAATCTCTCGATCTGGCGACAGATGTCATGTGGCCTGAGTTCCCTCCAGCTGCAAGTCAAGCCATCGATGCTGGGCTGAATCTTTTCGCTTGTCTGTTTCCCGCTCAAAATGTCCCAACGGCTGTCAAAGTAGTGTCTGCTTTGATGGACGCTCTTCGCTCGCCGAAGTTCGAGAAGAACATTGGTCGCAAAGCTGCGTGCCGAGTCAATGCAGCCATCTCGATTGTTCTTGCTCTTCGCCGTGCCATGAACGATCCCAGCCGTAACTCTCGTGATATTTTTGCAAATTCCGTTGTATCTTCTACCGTTTCGTCATTCCTGAAGGCAGGTTCACGTTATCCGTCTCCTTTCTCGTCTAACTCGCAGGCAGGAAACTCTTGTAGACAACGACGATGTACTTCGTGCTGCAAGCAGCGAAGCTCTTGGGAGGTTGGCAAATATATCTGACAGTCAGCAGTTCCTTGCTGGTATCATGAAGACACTCGTAGATCAAGTGGTGAACAACAGAGATCCCCAAGGACGGGCCGGTTGTTCTCTCGCTCTCGGGGCTATCTACGATCACGTTGGCAGCCTCGCCGCGGGACCTCTTCTAAAGACGACAGTCAATATTCTCATGTCTCTCAGCAAAGACGCCCATCCTGTCGTTCACTTTTGGGCCCTTCATTCCCTTGCTCGCGTCGTGAACGCTGCAAGCCTCGCTTACGCACCATATGTTCCCGCAACGCTCTACATGCTCTTCAAGATCTACGTCTCACCATCGCACGAACTCGAAGGAGGAAGCATAGCCATCTCGAATTCATCCGGCGGCTTGCCTGCCCTGCAGGTTGCATGCAAGATAATCGACGCTACTATCACCGTGCTTGGGCCTGATATACAAGATACATGGCGGACTCGCACTCTCATTCTCGACCTTGTCCATCGTCTCATAGTTGAGGACGACGAAGGAATACGTATCGAGGCCATCAAGTGTATTCAACACTTCCTTCTCTTTGGACCTGACCACGTCAGTATCCCCGACTTGATCGCCCAGTTTCGCTTGCACCTAAAATCCTCGAGACGACCATTGAAGCTCGCCTCCATTCACGCGCTCTACCAACTCATCCAGCGCGACGCCGTCCTTATCTCCAAAATAGGCGGCGACAGCTTAGTTCGGGAACTATTCGCTATGCTGGACGGCGATCCCTCAATTGAAGGCGTCCGCAAGGTCATCATGAGCTGGCTCCGGCAGACTGTCGTGTACAATCCTTCCGCGTGGATCGATTTATGTCAGGCGATAATGTCGCGAACCACTGCGTCCCAGCGGGTTGTGGAAGCGTCCAAAGGCGATAGTCAAGCTTTCGACGACGAAGGTGCTTCGCTTAGCATCGGTACGGCCCAGGATGGAGAAACGACAGGATCTGGAAACCTTACATCACGCTGGCGGACTCAATTGTTCGCTTTGCATTGTCTCCACGAATTGTGCATTATTATTGCCAATTCAGGCCGTCGGGAGCAGCTGGATATCGCGTACGCTCGCAAGCTAGGGGTGCCAGTCCAAGGGCTGCTCGTTTCTCGCGTCTCAGACATGATCAAGATGGCATTCACTGCATCGACCGCTTACGTGACAGAAATTCGTCTCGAGGGCCTCATTGTCTTGCGCGATGTTATCGAGGTTTGTTGAGTTCTGTGCATTCGTAGTTGCTCTCATCAATCTTCCGTAGATATTTGCAAAGACCCCTGATCCTGACTACGAAGAAGCCCTTCTCATGGAGCAATATCAAGCTCCTATTACTGCTGCGTTGACACCAGCGTTCACCTCAGACTCTACACCGGAGATTCTAGCGTCCGCCATAGGAGCTTGTGCAGTCTTCGTTGGATGTGGTGTTGTGAAAGACGTGGGAAGGATGGGCCGTATCCTGAGATTGTTGACTTCAGCTCTTGAACAATGCAAAGGTAATTATGCACGCACCCTTCCATATCATCGTCTCACGCGGTGAACAGGCAGTAAGATGTTCGCTCTGGGAGAAGCGAGCGAAGGTAGTCCTAACGCTTCGGCCATGTTACGAATTGCCACTCTCTCTGCATGGGCAGAGTTAGCTTCTGCAAGTATTGCACAATCCTATCTCTCAGAGGTTATTAATCCGTATCGTGCGGACTTGGCGAAGCTGTGGCTTGCTGCGCTGAGGGATTACGCAAGCATCCGTGCTGGATCCGAGGCTGTGCAAGACTCTTCATCCGCTGCTCTTGATCCAGCATACGTTAGTCTGGGTCGGGATATATTGTTGCCAGTGCGTCTGCCACGGTTCTCTTGCCTGCCCCTAATGTAATATTGCTTCAGTATTATGCAGACACTTGGCCTGTTATCTTGCAAGCCGTGGCGATCTTCATGGAAAGACACGACTCTTTCATCCGCGCTGCTATGGATGGTCTTGACGCCTTACCAGAAGAATCTGTCGATGCAATGTCGCGAGACGAGCCAACAGCACTTTTTTTTGTCGTGTTCGGACTGGTCTACGAAACCTTATCAGGCACTTACTTTGAATCTTCGGAGAGCACACGTGGAAACATCTCTCAGGTTGTCTTAAGGGCAATGAAGAGCCTCGTTCGAAAGGAGTACGCAGGGAATGCTCTTCTTGAGCCGACAATACTTGAAGAACTGCTAGGTCTCTGGTACCGCATGGCGATGACTGAGCCGCCTGCAGTACAGATACGTCTCGTAGAGGCGATTGCAGCGTTCGCCTCCGGGCAAGGCAGCACCCTGGATCAGTGCGTCGTCCTTTGTGAACGTCTTATCGGCTCGTGTTCAGAGACTTTTCAGGCAAGGGAGCGACTCTCTGCAGATGCATTGTCTACGTATTTGCGCATACATCCTCAAGACTACCATCCCGGGTAGTAGAGTTACTTCTGGGCGTATGTTTTCTCTTTCTCATCTGGAGCCAACCGTCGCTGACTTCCTTGTAGACATCCTATCTAATCCAGTCGATCGTGTTAACCTAATCAAGGCTGCTTTTGACGCCTTCATCGCAATCGGAGCCACGTTCGGAATGCGAGCGTTGGAAGAAATCCGGGCTACTGCTATCAGCCTTTATTGCGGTATGCCCTCTGTTCCCCCTTGTCATTCGCACTCTTAAAATCTCATGTTCTTCACAGAACTCCTGAAGAGCGAGGCGTTCGAATTGGATTTCGTTGGACCCACGCTGCCAACACTGAAACAATTGATCACGCTTCCTCCTGGACAGGAAGCCTCGCCATACTTCTCTCGCGTTATACACGGTCTTTTGTCCGCTTGCCTTCTGAACGTTGACGATATGAAGTACGTTTATTATACACCACACATCTGTGGCCTTGGAGATAATAAGTTCTAGAGGTCGACAGGGCGTGATATCCTCTAACAAGAGCAAGAACAACCTCCTTACTGCAGCTCTTGTCCTTACCGGTGCACCCTCCAATACCAATGTCAGCGACACAGTCCTGAGTCATCTCTGCTTGCTGGTATCTGAGAAGCTTACGGGAGCGAATGACGTGAGTCCTACATCTTATCCTTCTGTCCTGGCTGCTCTTTCCTCGTTGATCACGCATTAGATGGCATTAACCGCAGCTCACTGTGTCAAGACTCTTTTCGCCGCTGCAACAGGAAATGCTTTGTTTCGTCAATGCATTCGCAGATTGCTTCCCGGCACGGTCGAGTATGTGGCCACAGCAGCCGTGTTGAGCGAGGACCGGTTCCAGATGCATGCGCACCTACCGGCGATTGAAGAGCTGCTCAAAGCCTTTGGTATCCTTTTCTCCGGTGTGGCTGAAGAACATCGTGCGTGCCGCTGGAGGATGACAACGAACCACCTGTAGCTGATCATTCAACAGGTAGTCGGCTAATGGGCATCCTCCTTCCCTCGTTGACGACATTGCTGGATATTCGTTCACCTTCCTCGCCGCTGTATACGCAAGTCGTTGGTCAATTGCTAAACTTTGCGTCATTATCACCAGCCGCATTCAAAGAGGCGGCACTCAGGCTCGAGCAGACGGCCCGGGACCGGATGGAGTCTGCACTGCGAGAAGCACTGGCTTCGCGAGCGCCGACTGCTGCACATCCCTCCAAGCCCCAAATTTCGTTGCGGTCTTTTTGACTCGCCTAGAAGTTGTCTATAACGCTTCTATGCTGCCATGACCTTGCTTTCCACATACGCGGGCGACAATGTGTCTTTGTTGCGGCATATGTACCCCGGGCTGGTCTCATGCCCCACGTCCTTAGGCTGCATTGTCACCAACAGCAATCACTTCCCTCCCACAAACTTCTCTCATACAAGCTACATGAAGCTCATAAGATTCCAAGTGTGCTACTCCGTAATTGTGTTGAACGACAGTAGATAACAACAGTATACGAGATAAGTAAACAAACCCATTCCCTGTGCATTCCAATGGACACTATGTACACTGTGAAAGCTAGCAACGAATACTGTAGTAGTAGGATACGGAATGTCCAATTATAAGGATAAATAAGTGAGTTGGTCATAGGGCGCAATAAATATTCCGGGCGGCGTAAACCAGCGCGACGCCTGATTATTTTCCGTGGGCATAAAATCAGTACAGCGCAATCGACGACCAGAAAGGTTATACATCCCAACTGTTTTTGCGCCCGCTCCCAATGGGACCAAGAGCACGACTCTCGAGCGTCTCGGCGCGCCAAATGCCGGAGCGCGGGGACGTGCGCACGACTGGGATGCCGGTGCAAATGACCTTGGGAGAATAACACGCATGCCCACCGAGCGACGCACACGACGTCGCGGGGCTGGTCTGATGTTCGAACTGCTCGAGCTCTGCCTCCGATGCGGCGGACGACGCGGGCGAGAGCGAAGGTGATTGAACAATTTCGTTGAGGAATGACGGCAGCAATGATGAGGCAGGGATGGGTGCAGGCACTCCAGATCCGGACGTGCCCACTAGACCGAGCATTCCGTGGATACGTGACGTTGGGTGGTTGAAGTCAGGGTTGGCACTGTCGATAGCGCAAGGAGGGAAATAAAAGGGCGATGGCGGCGCAGATAAGCGATGAGGATCAACGATAGATACGAACGACGAGTGCAACGTCTGAGACTGGGGGGTAGAATGGGACGTCTCTTGACGTGGGGAAGTCTGATAGATAGGAGCAGTATCACCCAAAGCGAGACCCAAAGCGCTACCGTTGTGTGCGACAGACGGCTGACGTAAGCCATCCAAAGCCTGACAACGAAACTGCTCGCTGACATGGCGAAGGGAAAGGGCAGGCGATGGGGATTGTAAATCACTGGCGTCAACGTTCGCATCAAGTAGCTGCTTGAGGATAGCGATTCTGCTTGCTTGGACAGTTGCCGAGACAGAGTCCCCGTTTCCCTCAGCATCTATTGCAATAAATCAGGGATGATAAATGTAGAAGCAATGAGTATTCACGGACAAGGATAGCAGGTCTGACAGACTTTGCGACGCCTCCAGTTCAAATAATTGCACTTCTTGCAAACCCAGTCCCCGGGCTGGTGTTCGATGGGACCGCGGTTACCCGTGTTCAGAATCGGAGGATGCTGTGGCAATGATGAGTGCGCACGTCGGGAACAGGCTGCAAAGACAGACCGCAACCCCTACGACCGATCTCGGCCTCACTTGACCAGGATCCGGGAGCGGCTCGTTATCGGGCCAATACATGATGCACGGGGCGAGACGATCCGCCGACACGTTCTGTACGCGCCCTCCCTGGCCGAATGCACTGCCAGACGGCGTAAGGATATGCTGTTGGACGACAGTCGCCAAGGGCTGCTGCGAATCCGTGGCGTGCCGTTGTGGAAGGTAAGGCCGCTGCTGGGGTTTAGGGAGGGAGTGGCGGAGTGGCGCTGCGAGCTTGTCCGTTGCTGTATATGGCTCGATAGACGAGTGAACATAATTCGGAGCGAGCGGATACAGCGGGTTGGCTGTGCCATTGGAGGACGGACCGGGGAGATAACCAACGACATTCTCGATGCCCAGCGAGGCAAAACCAGTCAAAATATGGGGCATCATCGAGGGCGCCGACAAGTTCTGAAACCGGGGGGACATGACCTGAGGCGAGGGCAAGGTCGTCGAGTTCCAGGAAGGGGGGGGAGAAGGTCTGGGGAAGGCGCACGTTCTGCAAGCGATATTGCGTCTGTAGACAATCAGCGCATGAAAAATAGCAGCCAAATGGATGAGAACGGAAGGACACTGGGAAAAATCGTAGTGACATAGAGAGAGGAGGCACTGATGTTCTAATGACGCACCCGAAATTATGCTCACCACACCCTGCCGGACACCTTCACGATGCCGATATGACACTATGGTTAAAAAGGGATCTGGGAAAACAATCTCGGGAACGACGTACATCCAATCTCCAGCCCGAAACGCTGCTCGACAGTTTGGCGGGCTGTTATTCATGGCGACGACTGGCGACGACGGCCGAGGTAAAACTATTGGGGGCCGATCGGGGCTAAAGAGCCCAGGGAAGACAGCCTCCAGCTAAGCGAGACCCGTATGAGCAATGCGTACGAGCTGTAACAGGAGATAACGCACTTTTTGTATGTCCTGGACGGAGGGAAGTGTAGTAGAGAAGTACTCGGTCCGAAAGGGGTGAGGAGCAAAAGAGAGCGGCTGGAAAGGTGAAATTGGTCAGTGCCTTTGTATTTGGGTTGGGTTTGAAATGAAAAAGACATGAAAAACATCTGTTGCGAAACCCTGGAGCCGGAAACACTTCGCGGCTAGCGGCGGCGTTTGGCGCCTGCACCTCGGCCCGACCCGCCTTGTTCCTGCGGTAAAGGTACAGATTGCGATCGATCTGGCGACGACGTGCTCACCTCCCTGTCTAGATTGTCCTGACTTTCGATTATACACCTACGCTCTTGGCTGTATCCTTCCGTCACTTCCTATAGTGACGAGGATGTGGTTTAGCTATCTGCGTGCTGCACGACAATACATTCGACGCACACTGGCCTCGGCCGGGCTAGCCGAGCCAGGGTTGGGGACCTGCATTCCAAGCACCCGAATAAGTACCCGCGCCCGTTGGAAGAATAAAAACCGCGCTCAGAAGGGATCGGCGGCCGGCGCACCGGAACAGCAGCAATGCATGGAGCCGCTGAGTTTGCTCCCGTTTGAGACCTCCCTTGGGTATTTGTGGCTGCCGACATCGTTGCCCAGGTACAAGGCAGCGGCAGCAATTTGCCCCAGTGAGATTAGATGTGGCCGTTATCGAAAAATAAAAACACTCGAGCACGACACGCCAAACGTAGGCAGGAGCATACAGATCCAACATGAAGAATCGTCATGGCCGCGTTGATCACGTGTTTGTAGTACGTGATTCCACAGACGGCACGGACGTGCCGAGTCAGAGACAAGCCGTGCACGTATCCGAAAGGACGCGATCGTAACTCAGCAGATGACGCAATGGGGCCGGCCGGCAGTCCGAGACCGGGGTCGACGAAAAATTCGAGTTCACGGAACGATGAAGATGGTGGGATGGAATAAGACAGAATGGGTTAGAGGATGCGCTCTGCCACCCGAGACCACGCACCGAGGGTATGTTCCAGATGAGATGCATCCATGTGAAGGGGGTGAATAGGCCTCGTGAACCTGTGCATACAAGCTGAGTGAAACCGGGTTGCTGGGTGTTTGGGGTAGGCCTGCAGCCGAGCGGCGGGCGGGCGGCCTGACGTGTAGAAGATGGAAAATATATCCAAAGGACGGGATGTGAAAGGGGGGCAAGTCTAAATGAAGGAGACAGAAGTGAACGTTCAGGGTGCGTACTCATTAATAAAGCTTCCTAGGCTTGTTGACGTGTATCGTACGGCGCTCAGGGGGAATGTAAAGCCTGATGGCAATGGGTGTGCCATATCCGCAGGACTACACCCACGAGTGCCCGAGGACCCTTCCTTATCCCCCATCTCGTCGAATAACCATAGCTTCCGCGATTCCGTTTTGCAATGGTGACAATCGCCATTCTCCACCTGGTCTAAACGCCACATATTTCGCTGTCTTTGATGGCAAATTGGAAAACTCACGGGACGGCTGCCACTCTCACTTTTCTATCAGACTCGCGCGACCCACGCGTATACGATCGTCGACCCCGCTCAAGCGTCTGCGGAGTCGAAACTGGGAAGACTATGGCTACAGATAGATAGATAAAACCCACTCTGAGGTCGAAACCGAAGACAGCTGGCTGTCGTAATTGTCAACTGTAGCCTCCACGAGTCTCTCCGGATTGCTGGGAAGTCTTGAAATTCCTAAGTAGGATCCGAAAAGCGGGTTGCGCGAAGCCCTTCCTCAGGCCTCAGGCTCCAGAGATGGTGCGAGAAAGAACGGACAGTGCACTTTGATACATGATGCATGAGCTCCAGGACGTCAAGGAGAGATCGCAGATGGCCACTCAGTCCACATGTAGCCGTGGGCGCGTAAATTGTAAGATGGAGCAAGGCACCCGTGGGTTTCGGTACAGCATACCATTAGGCAGAATTGCCAGTGCATGGTGTCTCCGTGTAGCGGGGTAGCAGGCGTCTGCGAAATTCCAAAATACGGGGTGGGTTCGCAGCGTCGTCAGCGTGTACGCTGTGTGTACGCTGTAAAGGACTAGAGAGAAAAGCGGTCTAAGCATTACATGTCCGTGAGCGCGCCGTCTTGTCGCGTTCGCTCAGACAGATTGTGAGCATGCATTGCATAACTTATCTTGATCTGTATGCTTACCAATTCGAGCCAAAATCTAAAGCCAGATGCGTGTGCATGATGCATGATGCATGATGCCGAGACCAGATGTGCCGGCCCATCATGGGCGCTTGTACTTACATAAACCACTGAAACGGCTCGAAACTTTGGCCACCCTCAAAAAAGCGTGAAAAATATAATAAAATCATTTCTGAGCTCTTTTGGCCCACCGGAATATGTCTCGAGCTTTATGAGCTGGAATTCGGAGCCGTTCGAGCGCTACTGGAATTGTCGTGTCTGCATGTCGGGGTGGCCATCAGGTGTCAGATCGACTTGCCCATATAAACTTGAAGAAAGGGAAAGTGTGGAAGGCGGGAAGGGCCATTTTGTACTGTTACTACCATAGAGCCTTTGCACTTCCCTCTGAAGGATAGTATAGCACTGTCCTCGAAGCCGCTTGACTACATGCTGTGCGTGACTGAGTACTAAGGCCTATGGGCCTACTAGTAGCTAATAAGGGCTGTCCGAGTTCAGAAATGACGTGATAGTACCGCTTTGCATGCGGTACCTCGTACTTCGTCGAATCCTCTGGGGTTATGCAACGCACTGTATTGATAGCATGCTAATCCAAGTCGTCAACGTGTACCTGAGTTTACGCCGCTTCAATGTGTGTATCATGTATGAGGTCATAAAATAGGTCGGAACTGCCGGTTCTAGACATCAGTCCCTGTCTGTAGATTCACGATCCTTGCTTTGCCGTACTAGTACTACTTGTTCTTGTGTAGTATACCAAGTAGTATACGCTATCATCATTTGAGGTGGCTATATTGGACAGGAGTCTATCCAATCCTTCTAATGTCGAATTCTCCGGAGACTAGCGATATTTGCAAACGTCGACATTGGGCCAAAAGTCGTGAAGATAATACAGCTGAACCTCTTCTAATGCATAGCGTCCATTCTGTCAGTTTGCTATGCGTTAGCGGATTTATATATTATCAGTCTGTATTTTAGCAGGAAGATGGCCTTTTGAACCCGCCAGGCGTTATGCAACATGCGGCTCTGCGCATTTCCAGAAGTTCGACTATAATTGCCACAGCACCGCGGCTTTTGTCGGTTTCGTACACAGCCAGACCAAGCTCTAGTGTCAGCACTATGCACTTGAAGGTCCATGCGAGCTTGGGAGACTGGTACAACCGTCGGCAGTAGGAGTGTACACCACGCAAGTCGTAAACACTACAGTAGAGACAACGCATATTGTCCCATCGTTTATTGCGAGCACTACATAAATTAGCCTCTGTGAAGAGATGTTAAACAGATGCAGATGTCGAGGTCGAATACAACGGCGGAGAAGAGGTTAGTGCAGGACCATACGCCGAAGGCGCTCTCCTTCCAGTGGAAGAATCATCCCTCGCTCTTTCAAGTATTCCATGTATCGCACCCATGCTCCACTCTTGCTTCGGGGACGCCTTTCGATAGTGGTTGTGAGAGTGTGTGAGCTGAGGGGAGGCAGGATATTAGAGGTATTCCTAAGCGAGTCGAGCCCGCGTTTCGCTTTGAGCTCGCCAGTGTTTGCTGCCCCAAGCGTGCGTAGGCTGCCTATGACGAAGAGACCCCGCTTGGCACGGGTCAGCCCGACATTGAGCCTTCGTCTATCGGAGAGGAAGCCAACGTATCCACCGGCATTATTTCGAACAGTGCTGAAAATAATGACCTCCTTCTCGCGGCCTTCGAAGCCATCGACAGTCTTGACCTCCACGCCGGCGACCTGCATGGCTCGATGATCACCCAATTTGCTTTTGAAGCGGGTTTGAGATCGCTCTTCCGTTGTCAGAAGCTGTGATAATATTCTAACCTGTGCTGCATAGGGAGCAATGACACCAATATCAGAACCCATTATATCCTGTAGATACACGCAAGTTAGCAAGCCAAAAGAAAAGTACGTCATGCGGCGTACTGCGTTTAAAGCCAGGATGTCCTCAATGACAGAGCAAACGATTGTGGCGTCCGTCATATTAATCCTACTACGACCAGAAATTGATTCGGGCCCCGAGTGATCCAAGAATACGACGGAGGGTCTATGGCCGGAAGCAGTGTCGACTAGTAGATGTTCAGATTTCGGCGGAAGCAGGTAATCCGGAACATTTCCCAGTGCATCAACCATCCCATCTCGAAGCGCCATCCCGTAGAACTCTTGGGAAGGGAAATGTGCAATGGATGGATGCATCCGGTACTGGACATCCAGCATTATGCTCGGGATGACTAGGAAACATCGGAAAAGCTAATGCTGGACAGCGGATCAGAATACTCACCACCTTCCTCTGTTAGCCTTTCAAACAAACTGATTCCAAGACCATTGTCACGAGCTTCGGAGCTGAGAATGACGGGAGGCAATTGCTTATGGTCGCCGATAAGCGCAACATGCCGAGAGCCTTTCATGAGTGGGATAAGCGACGCCGGCTCCGTGGACATAGTGGCCTCATCTAGGAAAACGACGGGGAAATCGACGTGTCTGAAATTAGCATGGGCGGCCGTCACACTCGTTGAGCATATCTAGGAGGACCAAATTCAACGACGTGCAATCAGAAATGACACAAGACGAACTACGTCGGCCTCGAGGAAAATGTCCTTAATCATCTTTGCCTTCAGCGCAGACATCTTGCCGCTGATAGCTCCAACTTGCCTTTCAAGCTTGAAAGCGGAGCTCTTCATGTTATCTAGGGTTTGGAGTGCACGTACAGACTGCGAGTCGTGTATGCTGTCCCGGAGTTTATTGATCCGCATCCGACTATCATTCAGCCGTTTCTCTGTCTTCGCCAGGTCTGCGGAAAGGACATCTAGCTGTTTGATATCGGGGTGCACACTGAGCTGCGCTTGAAGCGAGTGTCTTTGCAAAGTTTCCTGAAGAGCCATATTCAGCAGCAGAACTACGAGAAGTCGAAGCGTATACCCTAATCATTCCTTCAGATCCAACTCGCACAGGATTCAGCCCTGCCTGAGAGAATCCCTCGACTAAATTATCAACAGCGACGTTCGTATACGTGCAAACGAGAACGGGGAGAGCGACGTCAAACTCTCGCTTTGTCACTGTCAGCTCGCGGTTCCAATAGAAGTGAGGGTGCGTTTGCCTTAAGTAAATTCACGGCTTGGATGATGGTCTTTGTCTTGCCTGTACCAGGAGGCTGAAAATTGGATTATGTATCATGCGCAAAGGGCGTGCAGAACGGACGCACTCCCTGGACGAGGCTCGCCCTTTGCCCAATCATCATCGCCGCCGCTCTGACTTGAGTTGGATTCAAGCCGGCGAGCACTGGATCTCCCTCTATACTGATAGGGTCGGGGAGGGAATAACGGCGCGCCCAGCTCATGATACGCATGTCGTCCGCGAATGCACCTTCGGACCGATGTATGAAGTGACCCGGGTGATCAAGAGTCTCGCGGGGGACGTAAGAGGAGTCGCTCCCGTCTTGCAGACGTACAGGCTCGTGAGGAGAAGGAACGCTGAGCTCGTCGACATCGAAAAGTGCGTCGTCTTGAGCCCGAGCCGCGGCGTCTGCGGGATATTCCTTGTCGTCAAACCGTGCGCCAGGTTTGAAGGCACGTAGAAGGATATCACGAAGAGTTGTCCCTTGAAGGATAATCTCCCGATCGTCTGCGTCCGACGCGGCCTCTTGAAAGAGAGGGTCAAAGGCGAAATGGCTAACCGCGGTGCGCATGCGTTCGAATGCGATATCGCTGCGACCAACATCAAGCCTGCAGAGATAAAAGTACGGTCGGACGGAGGAGATAGGACGAGAGCGTACCTCCAGGCTTTCCCGTCTTCGTTCAGGTCAAAAGTGCTCTGGAAAGATATCCTGATCTGCGTAGACGTGGCACCTAGCACACGACCTCGCCGCGGCGACTCTTTGAGCGGATCGAGATGAGTAACGAGAACTTGTGTACCGTTTCTGGCGGAGAAATGGGCTGAGATAGCATCAGAGACAAATTTGGGTACGGACTCGAATCGGTTATTAGGTAAGGTTACACCTGGGCCAAGAGAGAACGCGGCGACAGGGCGACCAAAGTGCGTCTGCTCCATCCAAAATGCGGACAACTCCGTCACACAATATCCCTCAGACTTCAGGCGTTGCACAGACCAGCTCGACAGACGTTCTTGAATGATTTTTTCCTCTTCTTGTTGCTCAACTTCCAGCAGCGGTAAGAACCTAGTTTGTTTGAGCCAGACTCATTCCCTAGCTTCTAAAGCTCGCAGCTCGTACCTCTTCTGATATGCATAAACCTCGCGGAAGAACGAGTCATGCGGCATCAGCGGCGAATGTGTTGGTTCGACGCGTCTTCTGTACTTGACTGGAGGACGGCTACTGCTCAGCGGCTTCTCGAGCGAAGCGCGCCTACGCCAATCAAAGCGCGATTTGACAGGCGCATCATGAACAGGCTCTGGACTCTCTACAAGATTGTGCACAAAGTCAGTCCGCGACGAGCTCGCGGGATCCGCAGCGAGGGTCGCAAGGTGCTGACGCCGGTCAGCGTGTTTCGACGTGAGGATACCAGTAGGCGGGTAAACTACGCGACAAAACACCGAGCGCACATCGAGCCAATGTACAACAGCCAGATTGATGGTAGAATGACAGAGTGCGTGGGTAACACGGTAGTGGTCGAAGATAGGATTGAGCGCCAAAATCCATACGGACATAAGCATCATACACGGTCGCGTCGGAATTCACACACGTCACCTGCCTATCTCGTGCCCGAAAGTATGACGCTAGAATAAGATTAAACAATCCTGCTCGATGCGGTCATGTCTGCATCTGCCACGGGTAGGGTACTGCCCTACGCCTTTTTTCGGCTATTTAGATAGGAAACTCAGAGCTCTTTAGGATGACGGTAGCTCGAGAACATTGCACATGCACGAAAATTGTTTTGGAGAGCTAAGACAGCCCAGTGCCGCAAGCATTTTGCAGACCATTCCTCATGAATATGTGTCTGCTGCCTGCTTGCGCCGGACGCTAGGTCGCGACACCAAAGACATATTATGTGACCCGGACGGTGTTCCTAGGTCCCTCTTCCCGATACAACCACGTCTGACACGCCTCACGTGCCGAATGTTCCATGAAGGGTCCAAGTAAACAGTGTATGAGGGAAGAAAATGCTGAGAAGCACGGAACTAGAACCAAAGACAGTGATCGCCAGACGGCAAATATACCATCCAGATGCGAACAAATACATAACACAAGAGAAGATATAAACCGAACGCACGGGGAGAGTTGGTGGGACCCCGCGCGAGCGCACTCCTCGCTGCGCCA
Source organism: Vararia minispora EC-137 (assembly GCA_022160365.1). Taxonomy (NCBI): domain Eukaryota; kingdom Fungi; phylum Basidiomycota; class Agaricomycetes; order Russulales; family Lachnocladiaceae; genus Vararia; species Vararia minispora. Next base: position 47,357 of record MU273608.1, read on the forward strand.
GGGCGCCGCAGGCGCGCCCCGCGCAGTGCCGAGTCCACCTCTAGTACACGCCGTTCGCTAGCGTGGCCTGCTTGTGCATGAGCTGCTGCGTGCGCTCTGCGACCGCATCGTATGCGTAGTTGACTGGTGTTGGTGTCGGGCGCGGCCACCCGCGACCTCGTGTCCCGGATTCGTCGTCTGACTCCGTCGAGTCGTCAACTTGCCCACCGTGCCCTTGGTTATACAGAGTATCTGTCCGCTCGCAGAAGATGTCGTCCGGATTGAATGCGTCTATGCGCCAGCTCAGGCTCGTACACACTATACGGGCAAACTAAAAGGTGCGTACCTTCAGGATCTTCAACAAGTGCGGCTGGGCGCTTGCCGAGAGCCTTTGCACTAGGCTTGATTGGCGTCAAGGCTTCCTCGTCATCGTCATCGTCGGTATGGAGGGGCGATGACGGGACGACAGTGATGCGAGTGATACCCGTGTTCGGTGCATAAGCATAGGTTCCCGAGGCGTCCGTGGTGTACGCGTTGTAGACCGCGTCCGGCGAAGGCGTTCGTGCGCGGAGGCCTGCAATACCTGGTGAACGCGGGCCTTGCGGAGCGTGTGGGGGCGGTGCAAGGCCCTGCTGGTGGAGATTGGCGTTCGGCGCGTTCTGCATCGGCGGCGGTGGAAGTGGGTGGTTTGGATTCTGATGTACGGCCGGGATGAGTACCGCTGGAATGGGTGATGGAGACGGGGACGGGGACGGAGAAGGGCTGCGAGATGACGAGGAGCCAACGGTACTCGACGGCGGTTCCAGATGAATATAGCCATCTTTGTCGTCGTAACCAAATTTCTTGCGCCCACAATATTAGTCGCTTCCAGGATCGAAACTTTGGAAGGAGCACGCACCGAACGATCAATTCTAACTTCTCTCCTACTCCGCTCCTCCGCCTCACGCTCGACCCCAATGCGCTCGATGTCATCGTACATCCTCAAGACGCTGACGAGAGCTTCGTTGGCTTCTAGCAGGGCTGCGAGGAGCTGCTCCTCAACAGTTAACTCGACGGCTTCCTCCGTGCGCGATTCGGTGCGGGGTCGCTGTTTCACGGTCTCCTGTTGCTGTTTTTCGAGCCGGCGCTGACGGGAACGATCCGCGCTGGCCGAGGCCCACGGGATCTGCGCAAGAATGAGCTCCTGTGAGTTGCGACATTTCTCATGGAATTCCTGCGCCAATTGTTAAGTCTGGTGGCATTGGTATCGGAAGCATGCAGCGCACTCGAATGACTGAATCACTGAGGTCTTCTGGTCGAGCAAACGTCAACGATTCCGACAACAGCTGAGCGTTCCCGTGCGCAAATTTGCACTCCTGGAATAGACGTCGGATGTCCTCTTCTGGTGGGATGATACGATTTTTCGAGGGGTGCTTTAGTTTCACGGGCGGCGGTTTTGGCGAACCCTGCTGCAAATCTTTGGTTGGAATGTTCGGGCTGTGCGACTGCTGTTGTGTGGCTGGAGGTGTCTGGGAGCCGATAACCGCTGACCGTCGACGTGCGTTCGGCGGATAGAACATTGCATCGTCGTTGTCGAAAGGGTAGCCCTGACAGGAAAAGGGTTAGGACAGAAGAAGATTGATCACCCAGGAAGGACGGACTTCATCAGGCGCGCCTGGAGGCTTGAGCCTACGCCACAGGCTCCGGAATCCATCATGTTTTCCCTCCTTGCCGTCTTGTCCTACAGCGTCGAGTTAGAGCAGACATAGACTGGGTGCTGCATCACTGACGGGGCGAGCTCGCGTATGCGGCAGCCGCAAGCACGTTCAGCATGCGCTCCTTTACGACAGGTGATGTAGTGCTCTTTGTAAGGGTGTCCTCAACGGCGTCCAGAAACTTGCGGGACATGCATTGGTGAACGAAGAAGTCGGACGCGTTCCGGAGCATGATCGCCCACAGCTGCGCGTGACAATCAGCCGGGAGAATACTAGGTCAGCCGCGGCGACGCTCACTTTGGCAGCAGACAACTGTTGTGGAACGTCGCCATATCTAACGAGCAGAAATCAGTAACTGCGTAAGTAGGCGGGGGGCCACGTTGAGATTGGAGAATGAACGAGGTAGACAGGGGACCAAGGTGATATGCTCGGAGTCATTGCCGCAGACAGACATGTCAGACGGTTTCGCAAGTGCTCCCCGTTTACGTTGGACATCCGCGGCTCTACCGGGCGCAGTGGAGCTCATCTAAGGCGGAGATGATTTCGTGCGCGCCAAACGAAGAAGGGGCTGACTCGGGTAAAACAAGCGCCGCACACGAAGGCACGGGATGGCTGCAGACGAAAGAACGCACTTAAACTCATGGCGAAGAGCCTTTGCTGCCTCCTTCGCATTTGCATCATTGGCTGAAGCCCGTTCGCACACGTCCAGAGCCAGGATGAAGTCTTCGGCACTGGTCGCGGAGAGATAGCCTGCGGTTATCTAGATGAGCTATGGAAAGACGTCCCGTCGTATGCCACGTACCAATCATTTGCGTGAGCGGACTGTCTTGATTTGGCTGCTCGGGACGAGAGCCGAGCACCTTGCGGTCATCGCGCCCCGCCGCTGCCCAATCCCAAAAGCCTTTACGCTCGCGCTCGCGCTTATCGTCCCGAAGCAGGCTTTGGTCTGGGACAACGTGTGCGGCGGACGAGCGGTCGTCGGCGAGGTCGACGGTGTTGCCATCGCGGGACCTGGTCGGAGGATCGAAGGACGGGTTGAGAGAGTTGATGATGTTGACGGCGACAGCGCCTCCGGCTCGCTTCTGTTCGCGCTGGTCTGGCGGGTGCGCGTGAGTTTGGGAGCCGTCCCGATGGGCTGCACGATGGGACGGCGGGGGGGGCTGGGCGGGCTGGGTCGCGGCAGGCGGCGCGAACGGGGAGCCGGTCCGGGAGACCTGCTGTGGGGGAAGCTGACCGGCGGCGGGGTTCTGTGGTTGGGAGAGGACGGAAGCAAGAGAAGATGAGCGGGACGCAGTGCCAGCCAAGGTCGGCGGAGACGGAGAATGATCGGAAGTGGCGATGTACTGCCAATGCTCCTCGTCGGACGACTGCTGGAGCGTGTGGTCTGTCGCTGTGCTGCCGTTCCTCGCACGCAAGTGGTGTTGACCCTGCGCATGCGCGGCGTAGATCGGTGTCGCCGTCTTGCAGATCGACGTACGCGTCAGCAGAACCGTTCAAAGCCCATGTGCGGCCAGTCACCACTGACCTCGGGGAGGGAGCCTTGATCGACATCCCGCGCCTTGGCGGTCGTCTTGACCCTGTCCCGTCCAAACAGCTTTTTCATGGATATCGGAACCTGCAGAGGCTAGGAGAAGGGGTCGTCGATGGCGTGGACAGCGGGGTCAAGACAGAAGATTGTGCCCAGATATGACTGGGGATCGGAGAAGAGCACCTGGCGAGTCGACCGCCAGTGCCGGCTGTGGATGGGATGCTCGTGCCCGCCACGGGCGCTTAACGACTTGGCTGTGCCATTCCACGTGACAGTCGCTACACCCTTCGAGATCGGGACGAGCTGCTGTACCGTGTACGCCGCGGCACGGGCCCCGTTTTCTCCGCGCTTCCACCGTACCCATGACGTTCGCTTGGTCTTTCAACCTCCGTTCCGCTCCAGTCTACGATGACAGCGATGACGAGGATCATCTCACAGAGCCGAGCCTGTCTCGAACACCCTCAGACGGCACCCACGAAACCGATGTTGTCTGCAAGCCGACCAACCCGTTCACGATTGCCAAGGTGAACGCAGCATTGCGTTCGAACGATCAGACCAGTAGCAGCACTGCGCGTACATCTCTCCCGACAGGCGCACCCCCACCAAAACGTCGCATCCTACACGGTGGCGTCCTCGAACAAATCCGCTCGCAGGCGGCCATGACTTCAAAGACGCCAGGATTAAAACCCGGTGCAAATCTTCAAGCCAAGAGACCTGCAGTAACACAACCTCCAGCGGTCAAGCGGCTCCTCGCTTCATCGCGGACGCCCGACGGTAGCATATCGTCTCCGCCATCTTCTGCTAAGCCGCCTTCTGCCCGTCAAGTACATCAACCATCTCCGTTTCAGGTCTCTCCCCGCCCTCGCATCATTTCGCACAGCACTTTCTCCAAGCCATCTTTTTCGTCGGCTTTCGTGCTTTCATCTGGCTCTCCTCCGGCTCAAAACAGCCAGATTTTGAGCTCTCGGTCAACTCACACTGCCTTTCTCTCTCCCCCGTCGGAAACTACTGCGGACGGGCAACACGCGCAGTCTTGCGTCAACATGCCGAAGGCCTGCCCAGCTCAACATTACTCCGCGTCCAGTCCGCTTCGGAATCCTAAGGCTCAATGGGATCTCTACTTATCAGCTGGCTCTCGTTCCTCGCACCTGTCCGCGGCTTCGGATGCTCTCCCTGATTACAAAAATAATGCACACTTACGGTTGCCACATCCCTCGGAACTACTACCGTCGGCTTCATTTTCGTTTTCACCACTCGCTGCGCCATCTACGTGCACTGATCGACACGTCAGCCTAGAAGTGGACTCCGATGATTTTGATCTCACCATCGGGCAACAGTCCTTTAGCGAAGACGATTCAACCTTAGTTGACAGTAGTACGTCTCAACCTTTGTTCTATCATTTCGTGCCGAATCTTCGTCTAGCTCCGCCTCGTTCTACGCTATTCGAGCCGCTTTCTTCTCAGCAACGACCCAAGAAACGCAAACATGGTACGTCTCCCTGCTATCACGTTGTAGCTTATGATCAGGGCTCTTCCCAGAGCCATCTTCGCCATCTCCACCGGTGATACGCAGCGCATATAATCATCCAACATTCGCGGCCGATCCAGACACGAGCTGGTCGACTCTTCCTAAGCCGAAGTCCAAGCCCAAGCTAGCCAAAGAATCTTTCCAGACATCCGGAAAATTCAGAATGCCCCTAATGCTCACCGGAAATACAGCACCACGCGACACTGCGCCTGCTACTCGTCCGCGCGTCACGCTCTACCGTCCCCCTCCACGCTCAGCAGCGGCGCCTGATCCCACCGAAGAGCAGCGCTGGACCGCGCGCGTCGACGTCGTGGCTCTCCGTAGACGCTACGGCGATGTACGGAGCGCCATGCGCCAGGTGCGCATGCGCTTCGTTCGCTACTGTCCTGCAAGCCAGGCTGATCGCAGTCGGAACAGTAGCGCAGACGCGCAGCGAACGAGGTTTGGGCTGTGTTGGGCTTGCCGAGCTGCGGAGTTGTATATCGGGATCCTGTGGAAGCATCTGCAGACACATCGGCCTTCGAACTGGCGATTATCCGTTGGCCGGAGGACGTGGTGTAAGACCGATGTGGTCTGGGACTGCCTGTTGTCTCATGTACAGAGAAGTACCGGTACCGCAATTTCGTTCCAATTCTTCCGTTCATTCATCCACATGCGATATAAATACAATCTAAAAGTGCAGTCTATCTTGTGACTCAAGGGATAACCTTTCCGCTGCACACTGGGACGGTACCAACGGCCTGGCGCTCTCCGAATAAGACTGCGACGGCTGTCGTAAGCGCACTCTCCGTGAACTCGAAGGTCGCCAATACAGTTGCGCCGAGCAATTCGTCGCCCTTCTCCAACCCCAGTAGATCGTACGGTGTGCACGACTGCACGACAATGATGCGATTCTGCATTCCGCCCCGTAGGCGCGCGACGCTCCGCAGATGTTCGAGCTGCCACCCTGCTTTATCCGCATTCCGCGTCACAAACATGACAACCTCTGCGCTGCGCACGGACTCCTCATCGACTGCTATGCCTGGGGAGCAGACTATATGCTGCGCGCCTGGACAGCGCGCGCGAACTGCGGCGGCCATCGCCAGATAGGATGGGCCGGCTGTGTTGCGAAGTCTTCCGTCTTCCGTCCTGAGCACTCCATCGGCATCGTCGATCGCGAGATTCACTGACTCGGGTATTGGTGTCAGGAGAAGCGCCGTCTTGGGATTTCGGATGGGAAGCAGGCCAGCGGGGTCTTGCAGCAGGGCAGTCGAGGCGGCATACGCGTGCTCACTTAGCTTCAAGTGTGACGCTTTCAGCGCGACCCAATCGTCCAACGGGAACGGCCGGTCTAATACTTCCTCCCAGGTCCCCGCGAACTTGCTCTTGAGTGCTGCGATACGTTTCCCGCTCTCCAAAAGTTCCTTGAGATCGATCTCGCCGGCAGCAACGGCTGCATACGTCGCTTCGATGGCGCTGACATGCCAGGCGTACGTGTGACAGATCATGACGATGTCCGCTCCGGCTCTGAGGGCGTCGACCGCGCCGCGCGGGACGCCGCCCTTGCGTGCTGCCACAGCCGACATCTCCAGGCAGTCTGTGACAACCACACCATCGTAATTGAGCTGCTCGCGAACAAGCCCATATGTTGCCACACGAGAAAGCGAGGCGGGTTCATCTGTGCCTGTGAGTAAGGGTAGCGCCATGTGTCCGGTCATAATCGAGGGAGACTGAGAAGCTGATGCGAACGATACGAGCTCCGTCTCGCGGAGAGACTTGAGGTCCTTCATGATCACTGGAAGTGCGAGGTGTGAGTCAATGTGAGTATCCCCGTGGCCGGGGAAATGCTTGAGTGATGGAGCAACGCCAGCGTTTGTCGTAGCGCGCGTCGCAGCAAGCACGAACTGGCTCACAGTCTCCGGATCTGCACTTCGTTGTTGGAACATACAATCAGATTCCTGCCGCGTGTAATTACACACCATCTCCAAAGGAGCGAACGCCGATAACAGGGTTTCTCGGGTCGCTGTTAACGTCCGCAATGGGGGCGTAGGTCCAGTTGACCCCGACAAGCCTGAGTTCTTTTGCAGAGGCACCGTATATCTCCTCGGCCAGCTTCGTTGACCCTGTGGCGGCGAGTGCCATTGCTCCAGGACTGGAAAGTATTCACTAATTAATCGCAAAGTTGGCGCTCGTTCTACAGCGAAACTGACAGTTGGGTTCCTGCAGCATTTGCGTCGCCAGCTAGGCTGTATGCGGAGACTAGGCCTGGTCGAGCGGTTAGGAGAAGATACGCTCACTATGCATCGACAAACCGTTTTCCTGATCTGTTCCAATCATGAGCGGTTGCTCATGCCCAGAGTCATTTGCAATCATCTGAAGCTTTTTGACAAGGGTATGGACTTGTTCAGCGTCTAGGAAGTGGCCGACTGGTTACTAGTCACTACCTCTGCTTCCTGTGCGCCAACTTACTGAACACGTTGCGCTTCATCAAGATGACATTTCTGTGCCCTGTATCAGCAATAGCATAGTGGAGCGCCAGGGACCATTGACCCAAGGTGATAATCGCGTATGAGCGTCTCAATGTCCGGGCTCACATCGTGACCATGGAAGCCTAACACAAAGTGCTAGGTGCGTATACGATCAACTGCTGACTCGAACGTCAAGCACAGACGTGGGAAAACTTACTTGACCTATTTGCCGCTTCAGAGCGTTTGATAGGTTGGTGGAATCGTAGGCCATGGGAGGGAAGACAGTGCGATGGTAGTGTCCTGTAGTGTCCTGTAGAGTTTGCGGAGGGTTGCTCGCCGCATCACTTGTCGACTCGGCCCGGTCGACCGTCGAGTGTTTCCAAACGGTTTCACGCGAACAGCATGTGCACTGTGCAGTGCTTGGGCATTTCCTCCCGCGGCGGCAGCGCTCGCTGCTAACTTACGCCCTCAGTCAGCTCACAGCCTTTTCTTAACACTAGATGGTGCGCATCGTGTTCTGGGCTTTTCGTAAGCAAGCCATCGGTTCCAAGGGTGCAACCCACTGCCGGTGCTATCGACTGCCCCTGGAAGCTAATCCGAGACTGGCCGCCGTCTTCTAGGATTTGGGAAGCTTTCCTGCCTTCTCAAAGGCCGGCACGATGCTCGCTCCACCGTGGGTTCACAATAAAGGTATTATTATGGGTCATAAGATTCTCTGGCCTCCCTAGGATGAAGTCAGTTCCGGCTGCGGGGTACGGATTCCACAGACAGGTCCGGGATAGACCGCAACGGTCGGTCTGTCGCTGGGAAACGGCAGCGGCGGAGGGCCGCCCCACCGTACGGTTGGCCAAGACGTCAGCAAGTCTATTTCAAGGCGTACTGGCGAAGCCGTCGAGACGCTCTCAGCTTTCCTTTGCGCTTCGATATGGCTGCCTCTCGTTGCTTTCCTGCTCCTCAGGCCACGAATAGCTCTACTTTCACGCCGCCACCTCTCGACAGGAGCCTCACGTTTCCTGAATACTTCGGGCACCATGCTATCCACAGCCCGAATCATCCTCTATATGTGTACTCGGATGCATCCCGAGTTCATATGATCACATATGCCGCAGCGTATCGTGCTCAGCTCAGAGCCGCTCATCTTGTCAAGGCTGCCTTCGAGCACGGTCCACGTCCCTACTTGAACTCTGACGCTGCCCCGGTGTTTGGGGTTCTCGCCGCAGCCGGTACGCCCCCTTGCTCTTGGGTCCGACAAAATCTAAGTATATGCGTAACATAGATGCGATATCATTTGTGACGACCATGCTAGGCATAATGCAGGTAAAGTCACTTCTAATATTGCTGACGCTTCGTCTCATCAGAACCATCGCACTCACTGCAATACACAGACGGGTTGCACGCCGTTCCCGGTGTCAACACGTAACTCTGTCACGGCTGTGGCACACCTCTTCCGCATGATGGATGTGCACCAAGCTTTCGTCAGTGAGGATCCTGCCATGCAAGCCCTCAGCAAGCAAGCCACGGACATGCTTGCGAAAGAAAATTATAGATTGGAACTGCTCCCTATACCTCGGTTCGACGACCTATATGACGACAGCTCGAATTCCTTTCTCCCCACTTTAAACGATGTTCGCATTCTCCCATACTCGGCCAACTCTGTCGCCGTGATATTCCATAGCTCAGGGACAAGCGCTTTTCCCAAGCCTATCAAGGTCCCCGATCGCAACCTACGCGCGTGGGGGTCCGCAATGTGTACGTGCTTTCAGTACTGTAAGGAGCTTAGCACTTACGTGCCCCGTTAGATTATGGTGAAATGGACATGTGTGGTGTGCGTTTTGGAATCCAACCGATTCCCATGTTTCGTAAGCAGTCCACAGTGCTATTAGTATCGCATAAGTCTATATCTGTGCTACATAGATGCAATGGCGCACATCGCGCTCTCTTGGGCTGCAAGTCGATTCACTGACGTATCTCGCTAGTTGTCTCATTTCTCCCTTTGAGCTAGGTCAGTGCCGGGATTGAGTTTGCAGTCCTTCAACCTTCAACTCCGACTCTTCTTCCAACTTCCGAAACTATCCTCGAAGCCATTGTTGCGACGGACTGCGATTTCTTACTCAGTGTCCCTTCCTTCATCGAGGTATGCTGCGCGGGATATCATTGCTCCCTCGTGTGATCGACTCGCGCTAGGACTGGTCCCAAAATCCTCGTGTGGTAGAAACGCTGAAGCGCCAGCTCAAACGTCTAGTGAGTCTCTCCGTCCTCTGCATGGTGCCAGTAGCTGGATCGCGCATATCTGTAGATTTACGCTGGCGCGCCTCTAAATAAGCAGGTTGGGGACAAACTCACAGCCCAAGGTATCTTCGTTGACTCGTTCTATGGCATGTGTGTACAGTTCTATTCTGATCTATGAGAAAGATTGACTGGTACCTTCGCCAGGACAGAAACTGGGGCCATTTCCCATTTGTTCCAGCAGCCTGGTTCGCGCTTGAAGAACGACTGGGAGTATTTTCGATTTCCTCATCCAGATCACTATGTCGTGGAGCTTGTCCCCCAGGAAGGCACGCAGAACTTGTTTGAAGTCATTATCATGGTTTGGTGCCATTCCTCAGCTCGGTGCGCTCGCTGATTACGCTGGATAGCCCAACGATCACTACCGACCGAACGTTATAAACACTTCTGTTGACGGAAAACCAGCCTTCGCAACCGGCGATCTTGTCGCCGTCCATCCGACAGCGAAGGGTTGGTATAAGATCCATGGACGAGCGGATGAACAGATCATGCTCTCCACTGGAGAGAAAACCAATCCTGTCCCGCTAGGTCCTCATCTGTCCGGCATACGACTATTCGCTTGATTGACATAGGAAGCGTAGAACGCATTCTTCTACAAGACCCTCTCGTTGCTGCCGCGGTGTTTTTCGGACGAGGACGCTTCAATAACGGTGTATTAATCCAGCCGGCCTCGCCCTTTGATCCACAAGATCGGGACAAGCTGGCAGAGTTTCGTAATGCTATCTGGTTAGTTCTCACAGATTTTCATGCGATTGTGATTTGAGCTCCTTCAAGGCCCACTGTGAAGCAAATGAACAACTTTGCTCCAGCGCATTCCCGGCTTCTGAAAGAGGTTATTTGATGTTCTATCGAGGAAACCCCTTCCTATATCTCATGTGGCCTGTACCTTAGATGATCATCGTCACCGATCCCAGTAGGCCAATTGATCTCACTGGCAAAAGTACACCACGCCGCAACGTCACACTGGCAACCTATGCGGTCGAGATAGAACAGCTATACAAGATCGTCAAAGAATCGTCGGAGATAGGTGCACGAGCGCCGTCGATTTGGACGCGCGAGACCACTCATACCTTCGTCGAAAAGGTTGTAAACAGCGTCCTCGAGCGGAATATTGGAAAGCAGGATGATCTCTTTCAGCAGGGATGCGATAGGTGAAATCGTCTTTGCCCTGCACGCATCGCAACGTCTGAGATGTCGCCAGTCTGCAGGCCACTTGGATCAGAAATAGCATCTTGAGAGCCTTGCGTACTGTTCCTGGCGTATCAACTCATGCTATACACTCATCGTTTGTGTATCAAAATCCCACCGTCCTCGCACTGAGCAACTATGTATTCAAGCTTATCACCGGCTCTGGCTCCTTCAACGAGGAGATCAGCATCGAATCACGAATCCAGGCTATGGAAGCACTGGTTGCGAAGTTTAGCGCCGATCTCCCGATACCCTACGGGGGATTGCCTGGAGAGGGAGAAGGAGAGACAGTCCTCATCACCGGCACGACGGGCCGCTTAGGATGTCATCTTCTCGTTCAGCTCGTTCGGGAAAGCAGCGTAAAGCATATTTTTGCTTTGAACCGCGTTTCAGCGTCCGCAAAAAATCCAGCTGAGGCGGTCTCTGTACGTCAAGTTGAAGCGTTCAAGGCCTGGGAGCTTGACCCGGCGTTGCTGTCATCCGACAAGCTGTCTCTCATCCCCTGCTCCTACGGAGACATTAAACTGGGTCTAAACGATGAGCTGTACGAAGCCATGGCCAAGTCGACGACCAGGATTATCCACAACGGTCAGCCACTCTTCTCCTCAGTGAAAGAGATGCTGATTTTGAGTCTGCAGCCTGGCGAGTTGATTTTAACGTTAGTTTGTCAACCTTTGAGCCCCTCATTGCTGGCGTACGCAACCTTGTGGACCTTGCCGCTCGCTCAACGAGGCGTGGAGGCTCGAGCATTCTCTTCACCAGCTCTATCTCTGTGCTCTTCAGTGAGCTCTGCCCCATATGTCGTAGAGAGTAGGTACTGACTTTCATCAGGATGTCCGAGAGATAGAGAGGTAGTTGAGGGCCCAATTCGAGATCCGCGTATAGCAGCTGGCCTCGGGTATGGAGAGAGCAAGTGGGTGGCAGAGACAATCCTTCTACGCGCTCGGGAAGAGGCAGGCCTCAAGACCACCATCGTCCGCGTCGGCCAGCTCGCAGGTGACTCTCAGAACGGCGCATGGAACGAGAAAGAGTGGTTACCCGCTATAATTCGTACCGGACAAATTGTCCAGGCCATCCCGAGACGGGACGAGGTTCGTTTTTTTTACCCTTGAGTGGTTGACTTATATTTAGCGTGATGAATACTTAGTCCGTAACGTGGCTTCCTGTCGATGTAGCGGCCGCAGCACTGATGGACATGGCGCGCACGTCCGATATCCCTGTCCTTCATCTCGTTTCGCCGAAACCAGTGGCGTGGGGTACGATGTTTGACACCTTTTCAAAGCGGCTCAGATTGCCTTTGGTCCCGTACGATGAATGGACTAGGCTCGTAGCTGCGGCGGAGGAAGAAAGCCGTGCGTCGAATTCGGGCTCGCCTGCGCTGGCTCTTGCAGAATTCTTTCAAGAGGGAAACTTTGGCGATAGCATCAAAATGAGCACAACGCAGGCGGTGAAGGAATCGTCTGTTTTGGCTGATGTCAAACCCCTCGACGGTGCTGACGCCGGGAGATATTTGGAGTTTTGGCAGAGAACTGGGTTTATACGCGTGTAATTCAATGTATCGCCTTTTGATTGCGCGTGGCGATGTCCGGAGCTGCGATCGTTTGTGAGTCCCTGAACCGGACATTCAGACAGGACGAGGCAATGTCTTGCTGTCTCGACATCGTTTGCAAGTATCATTGACGGAGAGATGCAAAGCATGGCACGTGAGTCAGTGCCTCGAACGCCCACGGTCGTGGTTACGATACATGGACATGTCTCAACTTTCAGTCACTCTTCTCCCTTGCCTTTCTACGATCAACTGAACGACCTCTGTGAGGTGTCTCCTTTCTTTCTTCTTTAAATTTTCCTTCGAATTATCTGCACTATGCACACTGCCACTGCCCTCGTTTTGCTCTTTGCGCTCGCCGGTCGAGGTCAGTAGTCGTCACCATGCTTCGGACTGAGGCTAACCGACCTTCTTCAGTGATGGCCCTCTCTTTCGATGTTTCTGACCTCACTTCTGTCACGCCGTCTCAACTGGTCGTTTCGAATGACGCAAATCTGGACAATGTCACTGTGCGATTTATCTCTGTCTTGGAATCTTCGTGTCCTAATCCCCCCTAAGTGCTCAGCACCTTGCCAGGCGGCCAGCTCCAACATCACTGCGCGTGCCAATTTTTTCATATTTTCTGCATCTTGACAAGTACTTTAGCAATGCGGCTCCAACGACGCCTGTCTCTGTGAAACTGGAGTGGTCGGATCTGTCCTATCCTGTCAACAGTGCTTCTTTGCCTCCCTCATTGAACAGAATCGAAGGATCCCGAACCTCCTGGCTGGCTCAGCTCCTGCCCTTACGCGTACGCTTCTTGCCGCACATTTGACTTCCTTGAACTAATGCGTGCCAACGCAGAGTATGGGAACTCATGCGCGCACCTCACGCCTCCAGCTATGGTCCAGGCCAGCCTCCTTACCCTCACTCTTCCTTCCAACTGGGACGGCCCGGCCGCCCTGCCGCTTAATACGGGGGAGACTGTCGTCTACTTTGTCGCCGTCCTCACACTCGGCATTGGTTTGATCGGCGTCATCCTCACGATGTGAGTGATTTGACAAGGGCATTATTACCCTACCAGAACGATGCAGTTGTGGCATGCGCATACTGCAACCCACTTTATTTTATTTGTTGCTTGTCAAATGTATGATATGTCAGCTTTCATATCAGCATACTCTCAAGCGGTTGGCACGCATCGGTCATCTCGGGCTACGCTTCGCCATGGCTGGCAAGCCGTCCTACGGATTCAGGTACCTTGATTGCCACGGCAATAATTGTTCACCCCAAGAATGGTCCCCTCTTTATTACGCCTCAACAAGACGGGTGAAGGAGACGCTCTCTATCTCACGGACTTTGTGCAGGTATGATGCCCATGCCTTGACAGTGGGACGCGGATGACTACGCAAAGGCCATGTGTAACACCGCGCAGGCGTGCTTTTCGTCACCACGTAGGCGGCTCTGTTCCCGATCGAGTCCGAGATGGTGGTTGTAGGACTGTTCTCGATTACCAGCTCTGTCGCCGGTATCAACGGGGTCTGCTGGCTTGTCAGTACATGTCAGTTGCAAAGTAGAGGGCTACCCGCGTGCTAGATTTGGCGACACTAAATGAGTAACCGCGTATCTTTCAAGCAAGAATGATGGATGGTTACCAGTTACCAGTGATTTGGCCCGAGAAATCCCGAAGACAGTCAGACGCCAGCTCGAGAAACCGTCCAAAAGAGGTTTCCTTGTCAACTACATTAGCCGTCCCGGGTGTCTATCATATGCCGATGATAACGTATCTGCAATAATTAACAATCGTGAGATTTGTGACATAAAGTATACAACACAACGCTGTCGAGACCCCGAGAGTACATACGAATGATACTCATCTACGTACCGCCCAGCCCCCACGTCCCAACAATCTCCTCCAACGACCGTGTCGACCACCCTGCTCCAAGAGTCGTCGTCATACCCGATCCGGTCACATGTAACACTGCGCGTATGCCCCTTTCCAAAGCTACTGTGTCGTCAGAACCATGCGGAGGAGCCGCCGTGAGGCATGACTGATACGCGTGCTGTGCGAGCTCACGTAAGACAATGAGCAGCGTCGACACAGGAACGCTGTTCCGTAGAAGGTACCAGCTAAGCCATTGCGCCCACTCGACGGACAGTAGTTCCGTCACAAGCTCGCCCCGTGAATACCGTCCGAGCACCTGTAGAAACTCGGTGCTGCGATGGACCGGCTCCAGCTTTGTATCGAGAGCATATAATGCTCCAGAAAGTGTCGCCTCGCGTACCAGCGGCGCACGAGGGCTGCCTTCGGCCCGTCCGCTGAAGCGTCGCTCAAAGACCTTCCCGTAAAAGTCTGCGGAGAATCGGAGATCTTGAAGTCGCAAGTTGAAAAATTGAGAGGGATGGGCCATGGTTCGATAGAAATACAGAAGGATATGGCTTTGTAGGGTCTGCGGCTTGTCTTGGAGGATGGAGTCGAGAAGCGTTGCGTGGCAGTATGAGTGGAATAGTTTCTCCGCGTCTGTGTACCCGTCCTTGCGACAGAAATGGTCAGCAAAGGAGAGAAAGATGGGGTCGTTGGCGAAGGAGGATATAAACTGGGTGAGGTCACTCGCTGGATGAGGTTTGGTGTCTGTAAGACGTGGAAAATCCAATGTAGCGGCATCTCCGGTCGAAGACCCCGAGCGGACAAACAAACTACGGCTTCCTTTGGGATCCTCCAAGTAGCTTAAAAACGCCGTGCGACGCTTAACGAATATCGTCTGTGTCCGGAGAAGAGCCTCCTTGTGGCGCGGAACGTTTTGAAGGTCAAGGTAGAACGGCCAATATCGTGGTGTGTCAACGCGAATCGACATCAACTTGTCGAAGTCGGGAACCAGTGTCGGGGATATGAGCTGGGCTGCACCGAGGCCGCTGCCATCCTTGACCTTGATCTTCACCGGAAGGTAGACGATCTCCTTCGTATCGACGTCGCGAGCCACTAGGCATCGAGGCTCCACAGCCACAACCCATAAGTGGCGAAGGGCCTGTAGGTATGATTTGTTGTCGAAAGAGACCTGTGCGAAGCGGGGGAAGAACGCCGCAATCATGCAGGCTACGGCTGCGTCTGAACTCCCGAGCGTGAAACGCCCTCCGCCCAAGAAAAGAAGCCCGATAGACATGTGTGTGGCAACGTGCGTTCCGTAGCGGACCATTTGATTGTACATGCCATACGAGTACCGTAACCGGCGCAAGCAATTGATTTCGCCGGTACCTGACATGACCATGTTTAGGGCAACAGAGATAAGATTTAATCCATCCCGAATGGCATGGCGCTTGATCTTATGGTCATACGCAGGCCCTGTAAAGAGTTTAGAGCGAGAATATACGGATATTCGGGTGAACCATACCATTCGTATATGCGAGTCGGCTGAACATGTCATAGTACGTAATCAGGAGGAGGTACGGTTCTTCTCGTGCTGTCCCGGCATACTTCAACGCAAGCGCAAAACATGCCGCGGAAGTAATATTGTAGTAGGCCAGCTCGAGGGCATCATCGACAGGGGTGCGATGTTGGAAGAAGTCGTCTACGGCACTGGCAATCGAGCCAGGGAGCTGCGATCTCACCCACTCTTGCGTCGCCGCGATATTATCCCACATGATGAGCCCACGTGCAAGCGTTCGCAGCAATAGGAAGCTCGGGGGGATACGGTTGAGGGAAAGCACAGTATCGGGAATCGCGAGCGCATCTGCCATCTCCTGACTATTCGTCTTCATGTACATCATTCCGAGAGCGATGGTGGCCGCGGGCGAGGTAAGGTTGATATCGAATGCCGCCTTGTGGCGCTTGCTCGGCAGCGGGTTGGACATATCGCCGTGAACAAGCATTCGCAGCTCTGCAACAAGGGTCTCATCGGCAGGAATCGTCGGTGAAGTACCCTTGCCTAACATGACCATCCCAAACGCGAGGGCGGCAGCCGTCGTGTATGCCTCCCTGTGCTCATTGCTGACGTCGGGCTGCACAAGATCGTTCCGGCTGATCTGCTTCAGACACACCTCTGCCATGCGACGATGCTTCGTGCCCATGAAGAGTAGGCCGATTCCAACTAAGCCGGCAGCTTGCGTAACCAGAGGAACGTTCAGATCGATATTCGGAGTAGGTAGAAGTGCAGGTGTGTGAACAGCAAGCAATTTGGTGACGTGCCGGTTACCACTGCCGACGTTCGCAGCAGACAAGCCCAGTAAGACGCCGATGGATGTGAGCTCGTGCTTCGGAGTCAGGTAGCTGAAGGTGTGCCAGGTAACCATCTCCCGCAAGTGACCAGTAAGGCCGAGACCATAAAGGAAACCCGCGTGCTCCGGTGTCAGCTCCGATGGCTTGTTGAACTTGATCCAGGAGCTGTTAATGGCGTTGGCCGAGGGTGAGATACGTAGAGCAGCAGCGACGCCGTTGTGGAACTCTCCCCAATTGAGACTCTCCTGAGGAATTTTATTCGGTTCGGGCAACATAGTTAAGTTCGACGGCTGGAGGTGTACTGCGTACTCCATCTTCGGAATCGCATAGGCTTCGCGAGTGACCGTGGGAACAGTGCCAAAAGTGAACATAGCGCGGCCCATGGGGAGCGCAAGTGTACGCTCAGCAATCCGGAGAACAGCCGCTTGCTGCTCCTTCGCCACATCGAGTTCGCTAGTTTACAATGAGAAATGAACCGATTGGACATGCATGTACGCACCTCATCTCCGAGCGTTCAAAGATCCTAACGACGGATACGCCAGAGGATCGCAGCATGCGTGCAACCTCGTCCAGTCTCTTGTCCTGGCCGAACCGGATGTGTGTAAAGTCATCCAAGTTCAGTTCCACACCGGTGCCAGCACTGATCTCGGTGACGGCAAGTCCGCAAGCTTCCTGGATAATGGAATGCATGGCACGACGACGTGGGGAACCCTAACAGTCCTGCGGTCGGTCCTGCTTTCTTGAAGAACGAGCAAATGACAACGTACGAGAGTATCCTTAACGCATCGGTAATTTGACATGGGCATGGAGTCGCCACGCATATAGATTCCCTCTGATAGGTCGTTCCTTCCGACAAACTCATAAGCTGCCGCTGGCCAGTCATGACCAGGAGCAAGCTGACAAGTCCTCGCGACCTCCCGAAGCGGCGCTGCTAGTCCCATTTGCAGCTTGCTCAGGTATTCTGGACCAATGCGCATTTTAACCATGAGTAACACAGCATTCTCCGCGCGCTTTCGACTGTCGTCAACGCTCTTGTCAGCGAGCGCGCGGTACACGGTTGTGAGGTGACGAAGGTATCCTAGCGGCTCGAGGCGGCCATACGCAAAGCTGGGCGCGATGTGGAACTGCGACGCGAGACGGGTGGTATCATACCAAGGCAGCTTCCAGTCAGGGTTGCTGATACGGCCATATAAAACTGCGCTGATGTCGGGAGGCCATACGGTCAGACGGTCATCAACAAAACTTGTGTCTAGATGAGAGCATGGATCAGGAGCGTGTGTACGGAAAATCGACAGCTCGAACCTGAACCGCTCGGCACCCATCCTGGTATGGCATCAGGACATAAGTGTTTCCAGTAATCTGCCCACTCTGGTCGGATAACAACTGCAATGCGACAAACAAGTTTCACGAGCTTGAGCAACTCAGGAAGTCTGTGGACCATGACACGAAGATCCTCTCCAAGCGTGTGCAACGCGTTGAGGATGGGAGCGAGGTAGACGTTTGGTTGTTTGTGCGGGCGGGGAGGCACTCGTCGTTCAGGACTCGCGGGAATCTGCAATCCCCTGAGGACGGGGTCTTCTGCAAGCCTTAAGCGAGATGAGGATGTCGAGAGTCGAACCCAAGGACTTTCTTTAGGACCGTGGATGACGTCTGGGGTGGACGGTAGCTCGAAGACCTCGAGCAAAGCCCTGCTGAAGCACTCAAAAGCAACATCTTCGCCTGCGGAGAGTCCGTGTCTCTCCCATTCTCGGAGGAAGGCGATGTGGAGAGCAAAGTTCTCATCCGCAGGCAGAGCGAGAGCCAGAACCTGCAAGCATTGAACGGTAAGGATGTCCTTGGGGACGTAATCTAGCCAAGTAGACAGTTCTCGTGATCCCGAGCGAAGGACAACGAAAGATGAACCATCATTTGACGATACGGTGTTAACGGGGTGATTCAGAATATCCTTCTCCGTCTCTCCATCTACCGCCATTGCATCAACAGGAGAAGGATTTGCTATCCGGATACGATCGCCATCGAGGCGTAGAGGAATACTATGCAGGCCTTGGGAAAGGATGACAAGTCCGCCGGCGGGAGTCGAATAGAGCAGGTCTTTAATATTCTCGCGAGTGATACGCAGGGCGGAAGCGCTCGTAGCAGACAATTCCGCCAAAGGCTCGGCGACGAGAACCTTTTCGGGTGTGTAGGACAGGGCGAATATCCCAAGGGTAGCTGATTTGGGAAAGCATACTCCTAGAAGAGTGCGCTGAACGTGTCCATCGTAGCGGTGGTCGAACAGAGAGATTTGAATGCTATCATAATCAAGCGCACTAAAGAGTCATCAGAGACACAGAGACACGAACATAGGGGCTCTTACTCTTCTTCCGAGATCTCGAATGAACGTAAGCAGGTGACCCAATGCGTCGCCTTCATCTTCAGGTGCTCTTTTGGTCCTAGAGGTGGATCCGTCTCTACGCGAGCGCCGAGAGCCATGCGATCGAGCCCGACGCTGAGATCGTTCCGTCCGAGGGAGTCACTTCTCGTATGCGTCTGAATCAAGTTAACCGGCGGTTCGACGGGAAGCGCTGCGCCGGCGAGGTTCGCCAATGTCGTAGATGTGGTCAGAGAAGGTGCCATCCCAGGCAAAGCAGAAAGCGGAGGCATGCCACGGGAGCGGAGATTTGTTGTCGTAGTGGCTTCCAATGGGTGGTCATTGATGGTAGGTGGAACTTCCCTATCACCTCCTCCTAGAGAGGAGCGGCGGCCGTGAGCGGGAGCTGTGGAGTGCCTGCCCTTGCGGGGCGGTGGAGGGGAAGGGGAGAAGGGCACTTCTTTTGGCTTGATGTACGCGTAGCGCCAGATAGAAAGACGTCGCTGCTCGACATGGACAGTCACGACGATTTCATCGTCATCGAATCGTGTTCGTGGTGCAACGTAGACGATCATCTCCTTGGCAGGAAGCAGTTTTGCCTCGTCCTCGTCGGCTTTGGATATTGCGGGAGCGTTGTCAGGCCCAGCGGAGATGCGAGAGGAGACACCGACGACAGTTGCTTCCGAGAGGGGGCTGGAAAGCGAGAAGACGGTGGGAAGGAGCGCGTCATCTCCAAGCAGCTCGGCTTCTTGAAGCTCGACCTCTTCGAGAGATCGCTGCATCATGACACCGCACGGGTGAAGAGGCCATGCTCTGCGGACGATGAAGGGAAGATTGAATGTGTACTCGAGGCCGTTCTCGAGATAGATCTTGCCGATACTTCGTAGAAAGACGAAGGTCGCGCGCGCTCTGGATTCGGATTCCACTGGTCGCGTGCGCTGTTCGGCGCGCTTGAAAGGACTAAAGATCGACCGTTGATTGGGATCTTGTTGGTGCTGAGATGGTCCTGCGTGGACGTCGGAGGTGTAGTGCGAGGTATTCCGAGAAGAAGTGAAGGTGCCGGCCATTTCAAGCCATCCCTTGCAGGCCCACTGGACTGGTTGGCCCTCATGTGCGAAAGACCACTGATGGTGAACCACGCCCCCATAAGAAAGAACGACACGTTTAGAATCCCAAGTCAACTCTTCGAGAACAGTATCGCCATTCGTTCGAGACTCATACTGGATCGTATGGTATGACGTCTTTTCGGTACATGTGCGATCGAGCGCAGCGCGTATAGCTTTGAGCAAGTCGGACCCAGAGGGTGCCTGGGGGCCTTCTTTCCGGTGTAGGAGTCGTCGAAACTGCGGAACAAAAGAAAGCGAACTGCACGAGTTGTCGACTACGGTAGGCATGGTAGGCTGCCATCATGGTCAACAAACAGGGGAAGCCTCGGAAACGAGGACGGACGCACCGTCTTCTCCGGACAGCACTACTAGTCTGTCTTCCAGTCTCAACTAGTGGATTCGGCTCAATGAGCACACTCTTCGACGAGTGATGGGCTATCAGATCATCGAAGGCTCGTGCAAGGTGGCCTATGCGCACGCTCGTCTGCGCGTTTGCGCAGTGAAGGTCAGAGGCAAGCTTTGCCGCAGGTTGTGGTTTTCGCTTAGCACAATTGTTCGGACATGATGGGGAAATGCCGCGTGCAAAGCCGCGTGTACATATCCTCGGTCCACAACTAACTTCAGCTCCTATTTCAGGCTGCTGCGGGACATGCCAGTCCCCTCTTTTTAAGGCATAGTAAGCACCAGAACTTGAGGTCTTTACGAAGGTCGGTCAATCGGCCCATGCCAGGCATAGCTAATACAGCCTGCAGAGACGGTCTATCCATTGCATTTTGTCTGAATTGCACAACTACCTGTGATCTGTACACTATTGTTCCGAAACCTTCTTATTGTACACGAGATGGAGACATTTAAGCGGGCTCACGCTGCATGGACTACTGAGCAGTCAGCCCGTCACGTTACTTCCCATACACTCAAAGCTGGTAGAAAGCAGACTAAGATAGTTGAAGCGAAAAGAGTAGCGTATCGTAAATAAAGATACAATAGCAAGAAAATCAAATCAGTCGGTCAGCGAGCATAAGGATGGAACGAGTGCTGTCCGCGGTTCATTACCCTTGCAGGGCCTGTGCCGCCTGCCGCCATTCCTGCCGCCGCGCCTCGCCCACGGCCAGCGCCCATCATACTCATGCCCATGCCGCCCATGCCCATGCCCATGGCCATAGTCGGGCGCATCCCACCCATGGCCAGCATGCCAGCACCGCCCATCCCGGCGTTCCCGCCCATAGGCCCCATTCCGAGGCGCATCGGCCCCGCCGTCCCGCCAACTGCGCCCATCGTGCCCATCCCTGTCGCGCCCATCGGGTTCATGCTAGCTCCCATGCCAGCGCCCATGCCCACGCCGCCCATCGTCCCAGCAGCCATGCCGGTTCCCATCCCGACCATACCTCCACCCATCCCGGTCATCCCGCCGCCCACGCCGCCTCCCATGCCGGCGCCCAAGCCGCCGCTCATTCCACCGGTCATCCCCGTCATAGCGCCCATGCCACCACCACCCATGCTCATGCCAGCTTGGCCCATGCCGAAGCGATTCATGCCCATGTTCATCATGGGGTTGAAGCCGCCCATCATGCCTGGCATACCACCCATCATGTTGTAGCCGGCCCCCCCACCCATCTGGCCCATCATACGCTGGTAGAGCATGTTCATCTGTTGCGGATCCGTGCCATTCGATGCCCCCATACCCGAAGCCATCCCGGAAGCCATTCCATTGCGCTGGTCGCCGGCAGCCGGTCGGGTTTGATCGCGCTGCGACCGTGGCTGCGCGGTTTTTACTTCGATCTGCTCGACTATGAGCCAGCGCGACGAGTTAAGGGAGTTGGCGCATACCTGCTTGTCGTCAAGCATGAGCCCAAGCTTGCCGACGAGCTGCGACTCGCTGGAATTGTCCTCGAAAGTCACGAAGCCGAAGCCCTTGGACCGGCCAGTCTCGCGGTCGACCATCACAGTAGCATCGACAACTTTGCCAAAGGTCGAAAAGAAGCTGCGCATAGACTCGGACGTCGTCTGTGGAGCGAGGCCGCCAACAAAGTAGCGCGTATTACGCAGGTGTTCCTCCCTCGGGATTGCTCTTTTGGGGTCGATCTATCACGACCAGTCAGCCGATAATCAAACACTATTCCTTACGCCTAACGCACCGACTTGCCGTCCAAGAAGTGCTCGCGGACCATGACCGCGTTGACTGAGGCGGGATCCTCGAATGTGAGAAATGCGAACCCACGAGACTTGCCGTCCGCATCACGAACGATGGTGCATGCGTCCACCTTGCCGAACTCGGAGAAATAATTCCTGAGGCCCTCTGTATAGCAGGCACGTCACACAGGCAAGTCAGCATGCAACCGATTGCCATTGCAGGGGTGCGTAGTAGGAAAGATAAAGTACCGTCTGTGGTATCCCAGGACAATCCTCCGACAAACATCTTGCTGTGTAAGGCGTATAGGCACCGAAGCGGGAGCATGCGTAGTGCAGGTAGCGTGCCATAGACGAGCGAGAGCGGAAGATGACGACGTAAGTGGCCGACGTAGGGAGCAAAGTAAGGCGACAAGAAGAGACGGGTGGCCACAAATTATGGAGAAATACCGTAGGGCTATACCGTAGTCGTTACGTGCGGTATGCAGCGTTGGTGAAGTCTGTCGTAGCGAACGCACATCCTAAACGCGGCAGCATAACGAGAACAATGCCTAAAGGGCGGCATGACGCCAAGAGCAATGACCGAGCGCTTTATGCCCAAATGAGAGAGCGCGCGCTTGAAATGCGGGCGGGGCTGGTCGCGCCTTGTGAGGCGCTGCGCTAGAACACCGTGCCTCATACACGGCTGTAGCAGCCTCCGCCCTCGTGACTACCCTATAATTCGAAGATGACACTCACCCTTCATCCTTCATTTCCGAGGGACGCACAGGCCGGGAGAGCTGACCATCCGCTGGGGTTGTGACGCCGGTTTGACTTGAGTTGGGACGTGGCTGGCGTTCCTGACTTGGTGTTTGTCGGTACTGAGAGAACTGTGCTGCCACTTGAGCCGAGTAGGATAGGGTACTCGAGGCGTCGCTAGCAGAAGCTGTCGGTTTAGGAGGAAGGGTGCTCGCCGCGGTCGGTAATTTAGCGGATGTGGGTGCAGGGGATTCCAGTTTGGGCGGTGCTGGTAACGTAGCGGGTGGGGAAGTCTTGACCGTAGAGCTGGACGGTTCTTCGTCTTTTAGGAAGTCAAAGTTATCGTCAAAGCCGCTTGCATTGTCAGGAGCGCTGTCGTTGTTCCCCCCAGGGACGCCACCTGAGACGAAATCGTCGCCAAATTCGTCGCCGTCGCCGTAGAGACCTAGGAACGGGTCAAATATGGTCTTCGGCTCAGTGGAATGTTCATACCATCATACAGACTTTCGTCTCCTCCGGGCTTTTCTGGGGCCATGGTTTGGAAGGAAACAGTACAAGAAGATGATGAGGGTCCGTGACGAAGAAGCAAAGCCGCGCAGACGGTGCAGTAAATGGGAGTCTGACGACCACGTGCCACGATGCGTGCTACCGTTGACGAAGTGTACATCACCACCACTCCGGTGTTGCGTTCCTGACGACCATTCCTACCGTGACTTCGACACCGAACCAGCAGCAAACGAGGAAAGAAAGCGAGAAGATTAATCAAGCTTATGGCTTTGGAGATCTAACGAGAACTCATGAGCATCATCGACAGGTCAAGCGACAAGTAGTTCAGGCTTGTAATATTATAATAGCGTCTCATTTTTTTCTCGGGATTATGAGCTCAAGTTGGACATTACTCTAACTAAGCTCTCTTTATACAATCTTCAATTTTGGCTGTGGCTACATTCCTCAGCTTATGTAGCCCCTCCGATGCAAAGCTGAGAGCTATAGGCTATTAACATCGCAAAAAGTTCGGCACGATTGCAAACGGTTGTGCCTTGATTTGATATTGCGTAATTGATTGCAAGGGATTGCACCGCTTGTCAGCTACTTGCGATCTATTTGAAACGCGATTGCAGGGTATAACGGCCATTGCCACTCGATTGTAATGGTTTGGACAGATTGTAATCAAATTGTGAGCGATTGTGGTCATTGCAACACTCTTGCAACCGGCTGACAATAGCCATATAACCAATTTCCACGTGCATAAATGATTGCAGTAGTGTTATAACCTATTTCACCCATTGCCAATTTACCGCGTGCAAACCGGCGTCAACCGCGAGAGCCACGGCTGAGCCGTGCACGTGCTTGACGCCGTCTGCACTAATCGGATTGAAACTTGTTTCCTTAAGTCTAACCGTGGCGGCACGTCGAGCCACGGCCGTCGCCACTCACGCCGCCGCATCCTCTCCATCCCTTGGCCGCAAGCCACTCGCCGCGCCGCCGCACCACCAGCATGCGCTCCGCCGAGCCACCTCTGCCACGGACACGGACCCAGCCATGGCCTGCGACGCCCGCGACTGTTGTCGCTGAAGGGCGTCGCCACGGCTGACAAGGGTTTTGCCATCCCCTGCGACGGGTATAAATGCAGCGACCGGAGACTCCGCGAAGCCTCACCGCGCCGTCTGCTCCCTCGCTAGGTACATCCCCAGTGCTCCGCGCAGCACTCGGCAGCTGACGCCGCGCCGTCTGCTCCCTCGCTAGCAGCCCGCGTGCCCCCTCTCTCCTTTCTGCGCTCCCGCCCTGCCCGCCCCGTTTTTCTCGTCTTGTATCGCTCGCCCCGTCTGCTTCGTACCTCGCTTCTCCCTGCGTCTCCTCCCGTTTGAGTCCGTCTCCCGGCTTCCCTCCCCG